>JANHGN010013972.1:0-19055 GCA_024605025.1 Megaceryle maxima
GCCCGGCGCGGAGCCCGGGGCAGGGGCCGAGCGGCGGCGCCTCCACCCGCAGGGCCCGCGCAGCGCGGCCAGGCACCGGAGCGGGCGCGGAGGGCACGCCGAGCTCCGCCCGCGCGGCACAGGCAGGCGGCGCGGGGCAGGCTCGGGTCTGCCCGAGGCGGTGGCTCCTCGGCCCCGCTGCCCCGGGCGGGCTCCGCCGCCTCGCGCTCCCCCTCGCCCGCGCGGCGTCCCGGCCAGCCCACGTTCCTCCCCCGCCCCGGTCCTCGCCCACTCACCGCGCGGAGGGAAGCGGCGGCGGGGCGGCCCCGCTCGGCGGGCCGCGGCGGGCCCTAGCCCGGGGTCTCCATGGTGGCGGTGGTGGCGCCGGCGCCGCCGAGCCCCGCCGCCCGCTCCGCCTGGCCCGGCACCGCCCCGCCAGCGACGTCAGCGCAGCGCCCGGCCCTGCGCCCGCGCCCATTGGCCAGGCGCCGCCCAGGGCGGCGCGCCATTGGCTGCTGCCGCGCGTTAAACGGGCCAGTGGCGGCAGGACTTGAGGTTGCTATGGTTACCGATGCCGTGCGGCGGCCAGGGGAAAGGCGCCGCCGTCCCCTCAGCGACCGCGCGCGGGGGTCGCGGCCGGACCGGGCCGCAGGGACTCGGCGGCCTCGCAGCGCACCCGGGCCGGCTGCAGGAGGGGCCGCCTGCCTAGGTGAGACCGCTGGGGCCGGAGGCTCCTCCGGCGCTGCCGCCGAGCCCGCCGGCCTCTTCGCGGTGAGTGTCCGTGCGCGGTGCGGGAGCGGGCGGGGCGCAGGTGGCCGGAGCAACCGGTTGCAAAATGGCCCCCGCGGCGGCGGCGCCGGGCGGGGGGGGTCTCTGGGCATGCTACGGCGGCTGCTGCCGCCGCGGGGACTGCCCTTGGAGGGGCCTCCCGCCCCGTTGAAGGCGGCCTCTGGAGCGTCCCGGGGCGACGGTGTGGGAGTGGGAGCTGATTTCGGCCGGTGTTCCCCGGCGGGCTATACGGAACCGGTGCGGGGAGACCCGCTGGACCTGCTCGCGTAGGTTTCCCAGCAGGACCTCCAGTCCTTAACTCTGCCCAGGTGGGAAAGATAGGCTGTGTAGCGTTCCAAAATCTCTCCGTTTTGAAGCTTCTAGTCCCGGCCTAACTATTTATGGTTTAAAGGGTCGTACATGGAGACAAGAAAAGGCAGCGTATCTGCCGGTGCTGTAAAACACTTTAAAAACAGGCTTTGGGTGAGGTTCGTGTGTTACATCTCGCTTTTCTTTTGAGTTACCTGACCGTCCCAAGCACGAAACCCCGCTGTGCTTCCTGGGGTGTTGTGACACCGCTTCCTCTCCTCCCAGTCCGCCGCTCTTACAGTTGCGATGGGACTCTCCCCTCTCCGTGGACTAGGGTGATAGTGGCATTAGATATCTAAAAGAAGCGAAGACTCAGTTACCACTCAGATCTCCTCTAAAGAGCACGTATTCTCATTTTACTCTATCGCACTTCTTTCTTTTATTTTTTCCTGATACTTGTCCGGCGCACTATGAAGGCTCCAGAGCTTGTCCTGTAGGCAAACCTGTATTTGGGGTGTGAGTCAGTGAGCAGCTCTGGCTGTCTTAAGAGGTTGTCTATTCAACCCCTTCCCCTGGTGTGTTGGCACAGACTGTGTATGAATCCTATGAATGAATACAGTAGGAACTCCTATGGTATGGTCATCTGCCACATGGGAGACCCTTGGCAGATGTAAACAGGGGCCTCCCTTCATCACCGCCCTGAAAATCTCATGACTCGTGTTGTGTTGAGTGGATATAAGATGTTATCGAACCAGACCGGTGGTCTGGAAAACCCTGGGAAACAGGGGTATGAGGAATAATAGCAAAACTTTGTAAAACAACAAGTAACAAGGGTGAAATAAGATAACCAGGGCAAGGGTCAAATGAGAGTGGAGAGAAGGAGAAAGGGAAAAATAAAATGTTAAATCAGAATAAGCAGATCAAGAATAAAGGGGGGAGAAAACACAGGACTTGTGAGAGCAATGGCTTTCATTAGTTGCAAGGTTGCTTCTGCCAAAGGTGTACTGGACGAATTAAATCAACTTCAAATCAGCCTCAGCTGGTTTTAACCTGTAACTTGGATATTGGTGCTGGGCTTCCACAAATAACAGCTTTTGGAAAAGGAAGAAGCTGACTTGCCTCCCCTGGTAAATCAAACCATTTCTGAATGCTATTGTTGTGGCTGTGAAAGGGACAGTCTACTGGCAGGCCGTGAAAGGTGGCGTGATGCCATCTCCAGACCTTCCAGACTCTGCGTGGTTCCAGGTGGACGGCTGCAGCCCCGGGTGTTGCTAGGAACAGGCTGTTCCCAGCGCCCCGCGTCCCCGTGGAGCTGCGCGTTGCGAGGGCTCGCTGGATTTTAGAGGTTGCCACTGGGGAAAGATGGGAAGGGGTGAGGAATGAGGGTGAGGAGAAAGTGATCTTGAGCCAGTTTGTTTTGGCACAGCGGAAGTATAAAGAATTAAAAATAATATTTTGAGGTCCTGTCAGGTTTGAGAATATATTGAATGACTATCAGTGAAGAGCAGCTATGTCATTCTCCCTGGTATTAGTCATACGGCCATAGCTTTTTTATTTGTTTTGGCACCCAGAGCAGCCAATACGTTATCCTGTTTGACTGCCGCATATCACAGCCTGTCAATTCCCACCCATTTATCACACTACTGAGCCCAGTAGGGACAAAATATGTTATGGAAAAGCACCCTGATTTAACTTTCCAATACGGAGTGCTGCACGCTCTAGCGATTCTTTTGATTTCTTATTCCATTAGCTGATAGTAGCCTTTGTCAAACCTGTGTTTAAACATGTACATCAATTTTAGGATCAGCAACAAACAAGTACTGTCTTTTCATTTGCCTTCCTTGGGATGTGACTTGAAAGTAAGATGATCTTTCTTTTTCACTCCTGGCGTTGTTTGGAAAGCTCCGCTTCCATTATGTGTGCAAATCTTGTAAAAATCCAACGGTGCGTTTTCCTTTGGAACCTTCCTGGTTTCCCTCGAGCCTTAAATCCGATCTCTTTAAATGATTGTGCTCATTTTCCAGCTTTTTAGATGAGCAATGTAGTGAAGGGGTATTTGCTGGTTGTTTTGCTGCTGTTGTGCTCCTTCGGTATTTCAAGTCATTAATATGTTGTTCTGCTTCGTTTAATCTATCCTGAAATTAATACAAATTGGAGTCTTTTTAATATTCCACAGATGTTCACAGTCCTTGCAGAACACTGGCATGCCTATCTTTAATTTTACTGATGATTTCTCTATTTGCAAGATTGCCTGTGTTTTCTCCTCTGATAGAAGCACACTGGCACTGTAGCTGGAAAGTGGGAATTGTCAGCACAGAATGCTCAGTCCTTGGAAATGTGGGATTATGAGGATAAGTATCAGTTAAGAGATAAATATCACAAAACCAATGTTGCCTTCATTTCTTTTTTTCTTTTCTTTCCTCCCTCCCCCCCGAAATTATTTAGAACTACCTGTTCTATCTATAATCTTACAGGTACTGAAACTACAAAGGTTTGAGAGTAAATAACTGGAGAAGAGAGTGATGCTCGTGGCAGGCTAAGTGAACAAATGAGCAGTTGTTTAGTGTTCACAGGGGAAATTATTCAGATGTGTGGGTTCCCCCCATTAAAACCTATGATTTGATTCAAAAGTTACTGCAATCCATTGTGTTGGTGTCGCAGCAAATCGGTCAGTCACCATGCAATGGACTTCGGGTAAGTGGGAAACTGTAATTTGTGTGCATTTAAAAGCAGTAAATGTTCTCCTGCTTTTTCACCGCTGAACTGGGGAGGTGTGGCACCTAACAGAAGGTGTATTTCTGAGGCAGTCGTGGACTGATGTTTTGCTGTTTCAATGAGGGTTTTCACAGAAATTGTGATTTGGAGAGTGGCGTTCAAAATTGCAGCTCTATTGGGGGTATAGATTTCAATCTCCCTGGGGGAAAACAAAATACCGAGGGGAAACTACTGGGATACTACCAAGTTGTGTGCACTTTTGTAATTTTCTTTTCTTCCATGGCTTTGAAGCATCAGGTATGAACAGTTGACTCTAGGTCCCTCAAAGTGCTCAGCGTGATCACCAAGCTTCTGATTACACAGCCACTGTAATCTGGCTGAAGGCCAGCTGTGGTGGACAGGGACAATGCTGCCCTGCCATGGTATCTCTCCGACTTTCCAGGTGCCAGCAAACGTGATCGTGCAGCTGTGCCCACAGCTAGGTTACAAAATTGATCCAGTTTGCCCAGGAACCTCCCCACATTGTATGCTCTTGGTTCTCTAGGTGGATCAGTTTCCTGATCCAGGTCGCTGTTCCTGCCTCTAATGCCTGCACAAAGAGGTTTGCAGGCAGCCATGTACAGAGGGAATGGGGACCTCCTCTGCTGGCAGCCATGTGAAAGGTTTTGCCCTGGGTACCTCTCTCAGCAAAATGGAGATTCTGGGAACAGCAGCTTGCTGGACGCTGCATAAGCTCAGCTGCCAAGTCAATTCAGGTTTAAGAAAAGCAACTTTTTTTTTTTTTTTGGCAAAAGAGAAGAATCTCGCCCCCCTATATTCCTGTATTGATTCAGCTCGTAGCGTGGCACCACGAGTGCCTTTGTTGGTTTTTGTTGGGATAGCGTGCTGCGGTGGGAGGGTAGGAAGAAGTGCCCGGGGAAGGGAAGTCCTCAGCAGGCTCTGCTGACGGATGGTTGGGTGAGAGGATGTGAGGAAAAGCCAAGTGGGATGCCCAAGCAAGCAAAGGGGGCTAGTAGCTGTTCTGTTCAGTGGGCTTTCAGGTCCTAAGCTTGTAAGTAATTTTTGTAGAAACTAACAACCTTTTAAAACCCAAACAAACCACAAAAGAAAACCCCATACAAACAAAACCCCAAACAAAAACAACGCACAGAACAAACTCCCTTTAAACCCCATAAAAAAAGCCCAGCTCTGGAGAAAGCAGGTGCTTCCTTCACCTATCCTTGAGCAGATGAAACGCCTGTTAAAATCCTTTGCAATTCCCACCGATTGCTACAATTCTCAAGCTGAACAAAATATTATCCATTTTCTTACCAGGCCATATTTGAGGCCTGGAAAAAAATGTTGAGAAATTTCCCCCATTGTAATCTTTCTTATCAGACTAGGGGTACAGAATTTCAAACTGAAATCTGGAGATCCTTGTGAAATAAGGAGGCAATACAGAAAATGTACATGCAAAGAGAAGATTGATTCGTTTTTCTGGGCTGTACGTTCCAAGGGTTGTAAACGAGAGGCTTCAGACAAGCATGCTTTTTTTTTCCTCCCTGTAGTAGGCTGTCAGACAGCATTATGCAGTAATTTAAAGTGAAGGTGTGCCAAATGCTTCCCTGCACATAACTCTACAAATTTGGCCTAGCAGAGCTGGCAAAAGCTGTACAAAATGATACTGATGCTCCTGACAAAATAACCTGCAGTGGCTTCTAAATCATATGAATTATCTGTCCCTCTGGTTTGCTATCTCATAGGCTGCAGACAAATGTTGTTCTCTGACTCCAGCTATGCTGCTGTCAGACAAAAATCAGCTAGGCTAGCTTAAGGTAGGGTGACGCAGGGTCTTTGGTGTCAGTGCCAGCTCTCAAGGTCTCGCAGCCCTGGTTCCTCCTTCTCCCCAGTGGCCATTGCCCCTGTTTGTGCCTTCACCCAGGGCTTGCTCTGTCAAGCAGTCTGTTAAACTCCGAGAGGGCTCCCAAGTATAACCAGAAATGTGCATATCCCTGCAACTCAGAAAGCTGTAGCTTCTCTTAGGGTATAACAGTAAAAAGCATCTCGGCTTAAGGAGAAATTGGACTTGGAGTAATATTCTTTTGAAGCACTGATAAGGAAAAACTGCCCCTGTAGAGTGCAAACTGAGTAATCTGAGTTCTGCCTGAAGCTCGTTAAGAAGGGCTTACACAAATGGGTCTGTCAGCAGAGCTGTGGGGAAGAGGCCTCCAGCAGTGGGTCAGTGAACCTTTCTAGACAGGTTTGGGTTGGGTTTTTTTGTTTGTTTTGTTTTGTTTTTTAAGGAAAAGAAACATCAGTAACAAGCTAGCATGGAAAGGGGGCGGGTGGAAATGTTTTAATTTAAACTACTCCACAGAAGGCAAGAGCAAAGACAGGATCACATGCAACAGGTGAGGACAACTTAAAACAGCTGGTTTAATTCTATAAAACAAAGAATTGACTGCTCTTTCCGTTCCTGCTTTGAGAAGGTTTGGGCTTTAGCTAGTTAAAGAAAATAAAGCTATCATGACTCTGAAAACTGCCTATTTCTACTTGTTCATTCTGCAGCTCTGGAAACAAAATCACGTAGTTGGTTTATCTGAAGAGCAATGTGGATGTGCTTTAACAACAGTGATCCACGTACTTTGTACAGAATTCTTAAGCCCTGTCTTCAGTAGGTAATTCGGGGTTTTTTTTTTTTTTTTTGAGAGTAACTTCTGCACACTCTGAGCTGCTTTAGCTGTCTTCCACTGAACTTAGTCAATGGCTTGATACCGAGTATTTTAGTATCTGATGGTTTAATAGATGGGATGCCTCTTACAGCACACACTGTTCTGCTGCAGCTCCTTTAGGGTCCATCTCCTTCCTTCACTATCCCTGCCTGTAAAACGACATCCTGATTCCATCGGCCCCGCGTATCACGTGTGGAATGCACCTTGGACGTGGCGGCGGTGCAGCACATACCCTCCCTCTGGAGAAGGCGCCATCGCAGTTGAATCCTCCCTGCCGCGTAGGCATAACTGGTTAGCAGAAAAAGGAGGCCTGCGCTTATTTCGCGTAGCGTGTCAGCGTCAGCGCCCCTGCCGCAGCCGGGTCCGTGCCCCGCACAAGGAGCCCTGGTGTTGGGGTCAGCAGGGCTAGTGGCCACCAAGTGCTGTGCATGGGCTACAGAAACACGTGCGTGGGTGTCCTGCAAAGGTGCCTCTGCAGGAGCACGGTCAGGCCTTCCCGCGGCAGGGCGGTCACCTGGTGGCAGGTGGCCATTGGTAACCCAGAGCACGGCAGTGTCGCCTTCCCCTGTGAGGCACCTGAGGAGAGCTGGCCCTTCTGCTGCCTTAGCTTTGCCTCGCCGAGGGGCCTGTCCCTGGGCTGTGAGCTCTGCCACCTCCTTCGTGTCTCTGCTCATTCTCTTCCTTTTAGTCTCCTCAATAGCTGTTCCAAAGTATTTCCTCTCTCCCACCAGTTCTTTCTTCCTCACTGTTCCTACATCTCTAGCAACAGATGCTCCCCTTATCCAACTCAGCCTTCCTTTTCTTCTGTGAAGCCTTAATGAAAAAGATGCTGCTTTTGTAAAACCTTACAACTTCTCAATAATAATCAGAAAGTTCCATGTTAGCTGATGGTATTAGTCCTATGAAATCTTCCTTTCTGGCTGCTTATGCACTTTGGGGTTGTGGGTTTGTTTGTTTGTGTTGGTTGGTTGATTTTTTTGTTTGTTTTTCTTGTCTGCTTGTTTTGTTTCTGTGTTTGGTTTTGTTTGTTTGTGGGGTTTTTGCTGTTGGTTTTTTTAATGTATTCCAGTTCTCTTAGAAATACACTTAATTTGCTTTGTCCTGAATATCTCTGTAGTATGAAGGATATTTAGTAAAGGCCCAGACTTTCCAGGATGCTCTGGTGTGCGGAAGCTTGCACATGCAGCCATGTGCTGCATTGCATCCAGGCTAGGATGGCTGTTGCCTGGCAGAGCAGAGTCCTCAGGAGAAAGTCTTAGTGCTCACGAAGAAGAATGGCACTAAACCAAAACCAAACAGTCAGATATCTTTTCTTATGCAATTAGGAGTAGTCTCTGTGAGTAATATGACTTGGTTCTAAAATATATTTTAAATGGTGAAAATGCTGCAGGTTTTAATTGCCATACAGATTCAAAGTGCTGTGCCTTGCACAGCTCTGGGTGCCACTTGTTAGAGAAAGAATGCATTTTATTAAATTACCGAGGTTATAGATTTATTTACTGTTTACCATGAGGCTAGATACAAGCAAGAAGAATTTGATTTGTTCTTGCAGTTCCAAGGCAGGTCAGATTTTGAACCAGCGGTATTGTTTCATTGGTGCTGTTAAGCAAAGAAATCCTAAACAATAAAATTACTTCTCTCAGAGCTTTTCTGCACTGCCATGTCTAGTCTCCTTGTTCACATGAATCAGATCTTTTTCTGGTTTTAAAAAGAAAAAAAAAAGTGCTTGTTTTATATGGTGGCTGAAATGCTTGGTTCCAAAACTGGTGGGCCTTGAGAGATAATGAAATTGCAGTAATATTTTGTTCCACTAATATCGATCTCTTTATAGAGTCTCAAGCTACTGTTTTGTCTTGGTTTTTCATTAATAGCAGAAAAGAGTCACCAAAGGCCAGACACTTTGTTGTAATGCAGGAAATGTTGAATCTATGGCAGTTTTCTTATTTCAGCATCTTTACTCATTTAGCACAAGAAAAGTAATGTAGATTTAAGCCTTTTATGTGATGGATACCAGTGCAGCAGACTGGTAAGTTGCTCACTGCACCATTAAAATTGCCCAGCTTTCCACATAGCTAGTGAATGATTTAACTATGTTTGTTATTTATTAAGTAATGCAGAAAATTGTAGAGTGCTATATTAGATAACTCAGACTCGCATCTTCCAATAATTCTTTAAGTGAGTAAGTTGAAGCATATGTCATTTAATTTCTAACTTACTTTTTGTTATGCATGGAGGTAATGAATGGGAGTAAATGGAAAAGAAATAACATATATAATAAACCTCTACAAAATTCTTGTGTCCAGATCCAAAAGTCTATAAACAGTGTCTCGGGATTTTTGCCTTTAGCTCAGCAAAGCAGGATTTTGTCCAGGATTTCCCAGCTGCGTGTCAGGAATTGCCCAGGGAAGTTGTGGATGTGTTCAAGCCTGGGTTGGAAGGGGCTCTGAGCAACCTGCTCCAGTGGGAGGTGTTCCCCCCCCATGGCAGGGGGGTTGGAACCGGACAGTATTTCAGGTCCCTTCCAACCCAAACCACTCTGTGATAATTAACTACTGAAAGCATCAGAGCATTTTCTCACTTCATCCTGTCTCGGGTCAAGTGTGGAGTTTCCAGGTGTGCTGTCTGCAGCTGGCTGACTTTGAAGTGGGTGCATTGGGTCAGTGAAATGGATTATGCATCTTTTGTTCAAAACAATGTGACAAAGTGCCAGCAGGCTCACTTGATTGCAGGCTGCATGGGGGACGTGGGTGACTTCATTTCCTACTCTTTCTATGTCAACTTGGAAAAAAAAAAAAAAGCTTCTTTTCTCATTGAATTTTTTTTTTTTCCTCTATGAACTGTATTTAAAGTTTATTTTATCTTGAATTAGCTACTTGGAAAATTCAAAGACCAGAGGGGGAACAGTAGTTCTCTTGTACCACAGACAGGGAGAGAGCAGATGAGCTATTCCCTCCCCTCGCAGGGTGACAGTGTTCCATGGAGCTGATTGTTTTAAGTGTTGCTCACATTGATCTTCCTACTTTGGATTAAGTTTTACTTAATGAGGTAGTAATGAGATTATCATAGACAAAAAGGGCTATGTCTCTTTTGGGAACATAAATTTCTGATACTTGACTTTATTTCAAACAGATCCATCATTCTTTCTTTAGGGAATAGAAATTTAAATGATAGTCAGGAGATGGGACTTCTCTAGCAACTGTTTTGACACTGAATTATAAAAGTATTATAATGTGTATTTAATTCCTGGAGAAAGGATTGACTGCTGCAAGATTAAAAGGTTCTGGATGGGTGCCATTTTCAGATAGTTCAAGTGGAAGAAGAGAATGGATCTGATTAAAGGATAAAGCTGGTTATTTGTTTGTTGTTTTTACTCCATGCCATACAATGGGAGTGATTCTCTGCCTCTTTTCCCTAACAATAATTAGGACCAGAGGGTTCCAGCAACTTCGTGTTAATGCTCTCTTCTTTGAATGGGAACATGCTAAGCAATTAACGTTTCTTTTAAACGCTAAAATCTAGAAAAAAGCCTTGCACAAGGTATTCAGGAAATCTCCAGATATTCAAAAGAGCGCAATGCTTGGTTGGTTGGGTTTTTCCCCGAGTTTGGATGTTTTAGGAAATGTCTGTCCTAATCTGTAATAAAAGTTCCCACTGATACGGTATTCAAAGTTTTCGATGCAGTCACTGGATTTTAATTGTGCCTGCCCACTAGTAATTTACTTTAACCAGCCTCTGACAGGGCCATGACACTTGCTGTTGTGAAATTAAGTAACCTTAATTTGCACAAAATGTGAGCAGCTGTTAAACTGTCATTGATTACTCTGTTAACTTGTCTTTTGCAGAGAGTTGATATGGCTTCATGTTATTGATTTTACATTTAATAATTTGGCTGATTTAATACAGGCACAGAAAGTTCCACTTTCAATGGTGTGTCCAGATCGTTACATGTTGTGCCTCCCCACCCAGCAATTTTGCCCTTCTGCTGATTAGCAGCAGTCTAGCTGAGAGGAAGAAATGACATGACCTGAATATGCAAAGATTTATGTATGCAAATGACTTGTTGAATTGAGGGAGTGAAATCCAGAGTCCTCTAAAGTTAATGGTTAAACTCATTGGGGGTACTCATGCTTGTGGAATTGGGACCTTAACTGGGCATGAATCACCACCAGCAGCACCATGTGACAGGGTGTGATTGGCAGGCTGCAGGCTTTGCTTGCTCCAGAAACGCTGACTAACACTTGTAGTGTTTAATTTCTATTTAAATGAAAGGGGGTAGGCTCTGGCCTCAGTATTTGGTATTCCCATTTTTAAGAATACACTTAAGTCATGTACCTCAGGCACAAGCGTTTACATTAAGAATGCGCTGAAGTTTTAGTTGAATTGGAGGCATAATCTTTCAAGAGGTTGTATTTGTTATTACCTGAAAGTTCTGAATTGTAGCAAAGTGCTAATTTGTCATCAGGAGGGTTGGTAAACCTTGTGCTTTTTACTGTGACGTGGCTGGCTGCAGACACAGCTGATGTGGCTTCCGTTTGCTGTCCGTCCCATCTTTTGTACTTTTTCATTCTAAGATGCATCAGGACTTCCAACATAGAGGCCGTGCTAAAGTTTGAACAAAGCCTTGAAGCAGGGTATCCGAACTCAGGCTTAGATGAACTTTTCTGGTATTGAAGAGGATTTTAGATTGATCACCATTAAATCAGAAATAATTAAACTTGCAGTGCTTTTCTCATTTTGATTGGTACATTTTTGTAGTTACTGAAGATAGAATACAGGTTTATGCGGGTGCTGCCCTTTCCAAAACCATCTTAACATTCGTTTTCTATGTTTTAGTGAAGCCATAATGTTGAATTTGGTAACAGAAAATAATATCTGTTAAAAGCCTGAGATCAAACACAGATGTATGACATTATTGCAGGAGAGAGAAATGGATAGACTGGAAGGGAATAAGTGCTTACTTAAATGTGGTAGCCCTAAAATTACAGCAAATGACCAGTAAGTTGATTTTTACATCCATTCTGTTCCTGCAGATGTGCTCTCCTGCTTCCTTTTCAAAGGAGATGAAGCTAAGGTGAATATGTGAAGTTTTCTTAATTGCTGACATTCGATCAGAAAGATGTCAGTAGAAGAGAGATGGATGGTTTGCCTAAGGGATAAATGTGTAAATAAAGCAGAGGGGTAGCTGTGCTGCTGCTAATCTTCCTGGTACCCAGAGTTATGTTTCAAAAAGGAGAGCGTTCCTTACATTGGAGGAAGCTGCTTGTTTAAAGCTGGCCGGGTGGGCCCAGCTTAGACTGATGGTTCCCAAGATGTGCAGATCCGGAGAACGATGGTAACGCAGCGGCTGGGCAGGGAAGGGTAATAAAAGGTTTGTATAGAGAGAGGTGAGTACAAGGGATCCAGTCTAACAGATTTCAATTACTTCCAATTTTTCATCAAGCAGTTATTTTTGCCCTCGTCTAGGGTTAGATGAGAGTCACCGGGTAGTGCTCTCTTCCCAAGATTATCAGTAGAAGTCGTGTGGAGGTGGTGGTCAGAAACCCAAAGCAGAGGGCAGGAGGAATGCTGACTCCCTAGCAGAGGAGCAGAATTCCTTTTGAGCTTGTGAGAGACCAGATTGCAAGCGCCTTGTGCAGCTATTTTTCTGAAGACAGATGCTTTGCTCAGCCTTTACATTACTCATAATTTTGAAATATCTCTTCAGCCTGATTTGATTTATTTAACCTAGTAAGATCTTACCCCTACTGCAGGTTTGGTGCAGTAATGAAACTGTCAGGTGCTACCCCCTTCCTCTTTATTTCCAGCTGAAGTTCCTGACTCTGACCACCTGCTTCTATTTTTAAATCCCACGCGGTTGCACTTTCACCACGTACAGCAGAGCTGGAACAGGTACTGTGAGCTGATGGGGCAAGCAGGAGAATAACCCGAAGCCATCTCGGAAATCTCACTGGGGATGGAAAGTATGGGTTTGTCTGTGCAAGACACTGCTCATCCTGTCAAACCTGGATGCAGATTGCTGATACTCACAGAAGACAGTTTGCAGCCTCCTGTGCGACTGTGCAGCACATAACGCTAACTGGCAGAGCTCCCTAATGCAGCTTTTTTTCTTCTTCTTTTGGAACTTTCCTCCAAATCTGCTGAGTTGTCATGCTCATAGTTCTCCAGCTAAAATGCTCCTTTGCTCTTTCTCTGCTGCTTCGGCCTTCAGGCTTGGACTCTCTGGTGATAGTATCTTCAGTAAAAATGCCACCCTGGTTATGGTGGCACAGGTGGAGAGGGAGGTGCTTCTCCGTTTGTCAGAAGGTGACCTGAATTTGCCGCTCATTACAGCTCCTGAGCAGCCGTTCTGTTTGTGGGGTGACAGGAGGTAGAGCACTGACTAGACATGGAGCTCAGCTACCCAAACTGCTGTTTCATCCCATCCTTGTTCTCGAGAACACATCTGAGCTTAACCTTCATGGCATGTCAGGTATTTGGAGGGAAGGTTGCACTCACCCGTAGGTGGGTGAATAGGAGGAAGGCCTTAGCATGGGCTCCCTCTTAGCCCGGACTTGGGTGTGCATCCACCAGTGCCGTGGAGCACAGCCACCCTCTCTGGATAGCAGTGCCAGGGCAGACAGGCGTCCGCGTCCTCTCCTGGAAGGACGCAAAGCATTGAACAGCTTTACAAGTACCACTTTGGATCGGCAAACCAAGCGTGGCGTGTCCTGGCCGCTTTGGAGCAAAGCGCTGTGGGCCATGTAGACAAAGCCGGTACCTCCCAGTGCTGCTGAACCAGGGGCTTCTGGAGGCTTTCTGTGTTACAGTTGGACTGCACTGCGGCAGAGCCGAGAACGGGAAGCCAGGCAGACTTCTTTTTTGAGTTATTGGATAAAGTTCTTTGGATCAAACGCTGAAATGACGAGATCTCATTTTGGTTTAGGACACTTGGCTGTGAGGTGTATGCACTATTCCAAAACCTTCAGAGTGGACATCCCCTTATTATGTGTGGATAGGACAATCATCCAAAATGTGGGAATCCCTGTGGTTCCAGTGCTTCAGGAAGGGCACTGAGAGCCCAAGCTTTCCTCCCTCCTGCCTCTCTACCCCTAACCACTGGCATACAACATTTTAAGGAAGGGAAGGTCCTTCTCTCTGTTCTGAATGGTACCCAGATTTCTTTGTATTCTAAAGAGGATTTTAAAAGTTTAAATGCCATGATGTCAACCTTCTTGAATCTTTTTGTAATCTTTCTGGTCACAAATATTAAATGGATTGACCAAATTCCTGGATAGTGTGTTTGGTTCCAGCTGCATTTTATGGATGTTAATAAACCAATTGCTAAAAAAAAAAAAACCCACAGAAACAAACCTACTCCCAAAGAAACTGTGCTATGAGTAGCAGAGCAAGAGAGGGGAAGTTACTCTTGTTCTCAGCAGTTCTACTTACTGGATAATCTTCCTTCAGGAAAGAAGATTGTGAATTGAAGTTATTCTGTTTTAACTGTAAAGGTGAAAAGATTAAGGCAATGGACTCTTACTGAAATTGATATTTCTACTCTCTTACTCTTTCTATTTTAGCTTCAAAAACACATAGCTATATGGAAAAAAATCATTAGCTCTAACTCATTAGCTCTGTTCAAGCAGCTGCAAACCTCCAAAAAATTAATAATTTTCATCATGAGAAGTGAAGTCTGGGTTGCAAACTATAGCATTCACTCAGAGCAAAATTTCAGCTGAAACTGACAGGGGGCTTGCAGGACAGAGGTTGAGGAAGCACCCACAGAATGAACCCACTGCCATCAATTTAATTTGTCATCTTTAAATCTACAAAAATTCCATCTATTTTATAAGTGTCATTGCGATGTAAATATGTCAAGGCTCACTCACTGTTTTCCTTTCCCCTTTTAATACAGACTTGATAACCAGGAGAATTATTATCAGGTCTCAGAATTTAATGAGAGCATTGGCATAGTGGAAGTTACACTTTTAAGGTTATAAAATGCAAAAATTCCAAGGATCTCTTCAAGAGCAAATGGATGAAGGCACTTAAAAGCACTGCCAGATGTATTGAGATGAAAAATGCAGTTAAAGGAAAATACCCCCTGAAATATTTGCATTGCTTTCTGTCAACTGGAGTGAAAATGCAAGAGGAAGTAGAAAAAAAAAAAACAAAAAACCCCAAACCCCTACGTATGATTTTCCACGGGTTATGCTTGTAAGAATGAAAAATGGAAGTAGATTTTGTGCTCTTTGAAACTGCTGAATCACAGTTCTTCCACTCGGCCGCGAGAGACTGAGATCAGCAGGGATTTCCTCAGACTACTGATGCAAACCCCTTGCTCTAGCAGCGCTGCCGGGCAGCTGTTTGCCCCCGTCGACTGGAAGTGTCTCTGCTGTGATACTGGTATGGTCGAGTATAGCCTGTAAAACTGATGATGGAGGCTTAAACGCCCTTCCTAAGGACTAACCCTGTGAAAAGAGCAGAGTCGGAAAGCCTTTGAGGGAATTGTTTATTTTGTATCACCAGACTCAAATACACCACTGAATTTCCTGACTTAAGCATGGGGAAGTTGGCTGCCAAGAACTGCAAGTTCTAGCAGGCAAAGCAAAGCCAGTTTTCATTGTTACAAATCTCCCGTTTTGACTTTGCGAGGATCTTTGATGTCTCACTGCAGTTAGGACTATCCCATGTTGTGTTTTCCTTTGTAGATACATTTTTCTGCTTTTAACTGGAGGAATTCTGGAGACAGGGTCACTGCTGCTGCTGCTGTCACTGGGCTGTTAGAGATCTAAAAATGTGCAAGTGGTTCCACAAAGCACGTGTGGACAATCCACAGCGAGCCTGGTGCAGATACAGTTCTTGCTGCTTGCAGCATCTCGGAGTGTGGTGGCCTTGCTGGTGTCTCTGCTAAGGCAGACGGGCATTGCGGTGTAAATATTAACCACAAAACCCCGCGAGAGAACTCGCTGCGGTTTAAAAAGCTTGCTGCTGATGGGCAGAGCTCGAGTGGCTCCACTGGAGAACGGTTCAGAATCCTTGTGTTCTTGGCCCTGTGGAAATGCAGGTTCTGTCTGATGGTGAGAGAGGGGTGATGCAGTTATTCTTTACTCTTATGCTAGTGACAACATCAGTAGGGTCATAGAAATGTCAGCTGAATAGTCACATCTTCCTGAGTGAAGCCAGGAATCGTGATGGCTTGTGATCTTTCTAAGAAAGAGGTGTGTGAACATCTGTTTTAGACTGGTCAATTGAAAAACTTCAAAGAATTTCAATACATGTGATGCTTTTCCTAAACTTGAGTATGTGGTTGATTTACTTTTCAAGGGAAGGGCAAAATTCATCAAAGAAAAAAACGTGCCTGGTGGTATTTCCTTGTGATTCCCATGGAAAGCCTTAAGAAGAAATAATTGAGAAGTAGTGCTAAACAAATATTTTGGGTTTCCCACTTTTATTTTCTACTTCTGTCTTTATTCTTAGTGTTTTAAGGTTTCCTGTTCAACCTTAATGATTATAAATTCAGTGGAAGACTGTGTCACACAATTGCAGTGGATTTTCCACAAAGTGCTGAACTGTGTAGAATTCCATGGGAAATGATGCCAGTGTGCAGGATTCCACCTTTTTTTTTTTTTTTTTTTTAATCATTCCCCCTCTGGCCCCTTTTTAATTACAGAATTTCATTATGTGTCTACTTCCCCCTCCTCTGGGGAGGAAGTTTTTTGAGGCTTGAAATCCAAGGGAATTATGCCACCAAGGTTACTAAACTGCAACTAATTTACAGACTTGTAAACAACCGAAATAAAAAGAATTTTCTTTAAATGCCTTTTTTAATTGATCAACCTGTAGCTTAAAGAGTTGTGTGTTGGTGATTGAACATTTCTTGTTCCAGTTTTATTTCCAGTGATTCTGCTAAGAAATGGACACGTTTGTGCATAGTTGACCTTTCTAAGCAGAAGAATGTATTTTGTCCTTAGGGGGGAAAAAAGCAAAGCTTAAACTGTCAAGAAATAAGTAAAATAAATCCCGTACTTTATTGTGTTATGTAAATCCTTACCTTAAGGCTTTAAACATATAATTACTTTGTTTAAAAAGAAAAAATCATCAACTCCAACCAAAGTATATATGCAGTGAGAAAAATGTATGTAGATAAATTGATATATAAATAAAACATGACCATGACAAGTAGGCCGAAGTGCTTCAGATACGGAGAATTACCTCACTTGTCCGGGTGAATTTGGCAGCATTACCTGGTTACAAGTTGAAACCAAATACTTGCTCTAAGTGGAGAAAAGCGTAGTCAGCGGTGTCAATGTGCTAACCTTTCTATCCCTTCCTTTTTCTCTTGATTTTTGAGGAGTGTGCAGACTTTGGGGTAGAACTGTGCATTTATTTATAGGTGACTATTAGACTGTAAAATACACATTAATCTTTCAAAGGTGGAATGAACTCCCTCATGTGTCATCATGCTTTCTTACTCTTGTTATCTTTAATTTCAGTCTTTGTGATCTGATGATGACATTCAGTGGAGCTCCTGACCATCTGATGGTGTCAATTACTTCCAGAATGAATTTGAAAAGGTCCCTTTCTGGTTAATGAATGGCCACTCTTGGGTGAAGACAGATGACATTTAGACTTTGATATTTTTGGTTTAGTGCAAGGAGCAGTTTCACAGCATTGTTAAATAACCCTGGAGAATATGCATGAAGCAGCATTGAGAAATGCCACAGTTTATCAGTGAGTGTTCTCTGTTTTCTGTGTGGTTTAGTCGTGGAATATTCACTGCGCAAAGCCTGCTGGTCGCAGGTTTTCTTTGCCTTTGACTTGTATAGTTAATGTGCAGAATTGCTATCAAGCTGACTTGAGCCAGAGGAAGGGGGGGTGTGTACATGTACCGTTGTGGCTGGAACTTCCACGGCGCTTGCCATTTGTTTGTGCTAAGAGTAGAAGCTCATTCATGAAACTGTTTTCCATCTAGGTCAGATTTTTACACTTTAGCTGGTTTTGATGATTCTGCAGCGCAGAGTGCTGTGAAGAAACACAGCTCACCGGGAACTACAATGCTCGGTATCTTTGGTTGTCGTCTCACGTTTTCATCTGATTGAAATGAACAGCTCTGTGTCAGAGCAGTTCCCTTTCCCTTGCTTCTGCTGCTCTTCTGTCCCTCCCCCGGCTGCATTGTGCTGTCCTTGCAATTTCTGTGGACAAACTGGCTCAACTCGCTAGGACGGCAGAGAAACAGCCCCACGGTGCGCAGCTCAACAGACCTTGCCGGTCTACTAGTTACTGTGTGGCTCCTAGCTGTGGGACCAGACAAATGTCAAAGGTGTGGCAAAGTGGACTGAATTTTGTGTAGGAAATTTTGGAAGGGTAGAGCCAGGTTTGAGGGAGGGGCTTTGCAGGGAGGCTGGTTGAACATGACCTTCCCCTTCGGGCGTTATTCAGCTATTGATTCAGTTCAACTGGAACTCCTTGTTCTGATCTAGTGCTTTTCCGTGTGCGCCAGACCTGTGATGGTACCCGTGCATGCTTAATTAAGGTGAAAGTAAGATTTTTAAGGCATCAATGTTTTTTACTGTGTTGTACATGTTACTGCATCTTAATGTCAAGTTCACCCCGTGATGAATACCTGATGCGTGCTGCCTGTCATAGTTGTTCATCAGGAGCTTAGCCACTGATGCTGAAAACGCTGACTTGAGTTTGGGAGTGTTGATAGAGACACTCCTAAAGGGGCTCTCTAAATAGAGGAGAAGAGTTGCCTTTTCAGACTTAAGGTCTAAAAAGCAAAGAACACCTCAAAAACTTACCTTACATTTGGTCAATAAGATAGCTATACTTTGAAAAGCACAAAGCAAGGCAGAGGTGAGCTATGTGACAGCGTTAGATTCATCAAGGAAATAATACTTTGTTTTCTTAGCTGCTAAGTGATATAAGGCACATGAAATCTCTCTTAAAATGAGAGATGAACTCGTGGAATTGCTGTCTAAATACATTTTTAGTGAGATGTGCCTTCTCTCCACAGAAAACAATGCCTATTTTTTGCATGTGTTTTTTAGATTGCGTGTGCAGCGTTAGAATTCTCAAAACATCTGCTCCTTCTTCAACAAGTCTGAAAAATAAAAATGGATGAACTGGACCATGGAACATTCTTTACAGCTTCTAGGATTAATGATGTAGGTATGTATGCTATCACATTCAAATTTGTTTTATCATAATCTAGAATAAAACTACTTATGAAATACTCAATGGCTGCACGTGGAAGTTGCTGTTGCATTCTGAGCATAGTCCCAGAGTGGTTTGGGTTGGAAGGGACCTTCAGAGATCTTTGTCCAATTCCCCTACCAAGGTCAGGGACTAGACCAGTTTGCTCAAAGCCCCATCCAACCTGGCCTTGAACACTTCCTGGGATGGGGCGCCCAGAACTTTTCTGGGCAACATGTTCCAGGCTCTCACCACCCTCAGCGTCAACAATCTCTCCCTTCTCTCTGGTCTAAATCTCCCTCTTTTAGTTTAAACCACACCCCCTTGTCCTGTCCCAACAGGCCCTGCTCAAAAGTCCCTCCCCATCTTTCTGACAGGCCCCTTGAAGCCCTGAAA
>JANHGN010013973.1:0-13264 GCA_024605025.1 Megaceryle maxima
AAAAAAGTTTAAAGGAAAAAAAAAAAAAAAAACAAACCCTGTTAGGAAAAAGAAAATAAAAAAAAAAAAAAAAAAAAGCCAATTGGGAAAAATATTCTGCCTGTGTGAGTAATCCAGAATTTTCCTCTCCGTAGTGACAATTACCTACACGGGTCCAGTTCCTACCCTCAGTTTTGAGAGAGAAAGAGTAGTTTCATTCAGTGACAAAGACAAATCAGCTGGAAGGGAAGGAAAGCTGCTGACTGATGTCTTCAATCGGAAGAAGGCTGCGCATGCAAGTTCTGCAGGAACCTGGATATCTCCATATTTGTGTTTATGTATTTTATGGGCTTTTTAAAAATCCCCAAGGGAGCTATTTATGGGGCCAAAATAACGCGAGATCTGGTGTTCTCATGGTATTTCCATCGAGGAATCGAAATACTAAAATACCATGAGAACATCAGATCTCATGTTATTTCGGCTGCATTAATGGTTCCCTTAGGTATTAACAAAGCCCATGAAAAACAAACACAAATATTTGAGGCAGAAATATAAATGCTGGAATATCCACCCCCCCACACACCCCCGAAACCCACTGCACCACACACATAAAGATCTGCCTTCCTCTCTTTGACTTCGGATCTGAAAGAAAATAACTGTGTAACTACACACGTTTAAAATTAATATTGTCTTGAAATTATTTGGCAAGCTCCCCCTGTCTTTCTGGTCGAAGTGTTGTTTGTTTCCTAACAAGCCCTGAGGAAGGTGAGCGCAGGTGAGGTTTTAGGGATACTGTTAGGAAAAACAACTTCGGGATGCAAAAATGTCCAAGATAATTTGGATTTTGAAGGTGCTCCCTGGGTGGAAACACCAAGTGACGGATGGAACCGCGCTGAGCACAACAAAAGGCGGCCCTGCCGCTGGGGAGCTCCAGCGCCTCTCCCCGCGCCTTCACTGGGGCGGCGCTGCCCACAGGGAGACGTTAAAAGAAATCGGGTCCCTCCAGAACGGCGAGTTCGAAGGCAGACGCGGGATTCTTATTTATAACAACCAGTTGGTGTTTAATGAGGAGGAGGAGGTGGGGGACAGGCAGGAGGAGGGGGACAGGCAGGCGGGGGGGGCACAGGGAGGAGGCCGCGGTGGCGGCGGCGAGGGCCGGGCGCGGGCCCGCGCTGCGGCGGGCGACACTGCCCCCTGCCGGGGGAGGGCGGGCAGCGCCGCGCCGGGGTCCGCCTCGGGCCTCCGGAGCCTGGGAAATTGAGGGGGAAAATGCCCAACGCCGCACTCGGCACCCAAAAAACAAGGCGGGAGGAATCGTCACTGAAGCACCAGCTCCCTTCGCGGCTCAGCCTGTGCCGCTCCCCAGACCCCCGCCCGGCAGATTCGCCCTCAATCCCCAGACGAAGCACCCCCCGGGCGCTCCCTGAGGCGGGCGATGGATCAGGATGGAGATCCTGCCCCCTGGGCACCTCGCAGGGCACCCGGCGGTGTCCCCGGGGCTGCGGGAGTTGTTTCCACAGCCCCACGGACACCCCTACGCTGCCATCACTCCCGCTGTCGCTGCCGGTGTCCCACGCGGCAGCACCAGCCCACCCCAACCTGCGCCGCTGAGCCCCTCGTGCCCACGACACCTCCTAGCGCCATGGCCACCGCAAACAAGAGAAAGAAAAAAACATCATTATTTTACTTCTCCAAAGCCCAGCATGAGCGGTTCGCCCAGGCTCAGCCTGTACCCTTCCTTGCCTGGGCATAGTAAGGCTGTGTGTCCATGGGACAAGGAGATGAGTGTCACCTCCTAGGACTAAGAGTCGACTGTGCCCCATTTTTCCCACCAGGAACACCACTGATGGCATCCATGGCCTCAGCCAACCTCATTTTTCCTACCTACCACTTCCCCACCTCCAGCCAGACACCCGCTGAGGTCGGGGTCTGGGCAGAGCCACTACAGCCAGGTGTAGGAGGAGAGGGGTGCAGGCAAGGGAGGGCACGTGAGGTGGGCTCCCCACAGTGGGCTCACTGGCTGGACCTGGGTGGAGGTGGTTTAGGATGGGTTAGAGGTGGTTTACGGTGGGCTGGAGGTGGTTTAGGCTGGGCTGGAGGTGGTCTAGGCTGGGCTGGAGGTGGGGCCCCTGGGATGCTCCATCAGTACCCAGCAGGTAAAAGCAGGTCAAGCAGCCACAAGAGGCTTTGCTCTGCATGGCCAAGGGAGGTGGAAAGCAGAACAGAAATTGGCTTCTGCTGTAACTATCCCACACGGTGTTCTGTGTGTTATCCCAGAGCCGGGATGACCTGGCCCCCATCATACCCAGCACATCCCATACTCAACAATGACATTTCTCGTGCAGCAAGCTGCTTTCTTCTCAGAAACACATACAAGCCTACAGCAAAGCAACAGCCTGTAACTAAAAATTGCTTCTGAAACAGGTTCAACCTACATCCGCAATGCCAAATGTGTGCCACTCGTTACAGGGACCTCAGGGAACACCCGCCTGTCCCCACCGCCAACATTGGGAACCAACACTGTCCCGGCCGAGCCCCGCTGGCCTGTGGCGGCCACGCTACCGAGGTGGCAAAAGCCAGAAGCTTTGGGGCGAGGTGAACCTGGGAAGGTGTTTCTGTCCCTGCAGGTCAGTTCGCTGGAGACAGGATTTGAATGAGAATCCAGCTTGTTTGGTACAAACGGGATTGTCATCAGGAGAGATTTTCATCCCGGGTCTTTGTAGACAAAACATCTCCCCAATGGCTGATTGCATTCAACTGCTTCGGGAAGAACAGCAGAACAAGTTCTTTATGTACTTGCATGAAAAAAACTCTCATCTAAACTACAGAATTATACTAAAAGTTAAAATTTATCATTTAAAAATAAATGCAACTGCCAAAAAACCAAAAAAGGCTCTGGGTGATAAGGGAACAATAAGGTAAATAAACCAAACCCAAAAGATATAACAAACTTCATTTCAAGATAAAAACCAGTATAAATAACTGGTTTGGACTGTTTAAAATTATAAATGATCTTTTCATTATACATGAAAAATTGAAGCCTATTGAAAAAACGAAGCCAGTACTGCACCCCTGTAAAACCACTTCAACTTTTATATTACATCTAACTTAACTACAGGAAATTCAGTGAAATCCTGAATACTGGCAAAGAGCTTTGTCTTCCAGCCACCGCACCAGGACATCCGTAAAATGGCCACATGTAAATACACACTGAAATTTAATCAGTTTATATATATATATATATGTTTTATATGTATTTCAATAAAAATCAAAAGTGCCTTTTTTGTTTTCTTTCAATGTGGTCCACAGAGTCCCCTTTACTGGCCGTGGTGGTGGAGAGCACCGGAGACAGCTCACGTTAACTAATCATAAAAGACAATTAAGAACAACACACTTCACTCTTGTCCCCTTTTTCCTTTCAAAAATTTTGATAATGAATTAAACTGTGATAAAATTTCCACTGCTATGTGGGATTATTGTTTCTTCCTTAATATTTTTTAATTGGAAGCCAGATGGTGCCTTTCTGACACAGCACAAAACGCAACTCGGAAGTCTGGAGAAAGCGGCGTCACGGGAATCTGCCGGTTTCACGCGCACACGCACACACGTATGTGCATCCGCACGTATGTGTTGTAACGCAAACCACTGGTGACGTCCGGGTGCTGCTCAAGCAGCCAGAAAGCCCCGAAGAGCTGACACAGTGACTTAACCCCAGAGAGAACGAAAGGTCAGAGGAAAAGTGGGAGATAATAAGGAAAGAATAAAAACATGATTAGAAACGTGTAATCAGGTAAACTCGCTGCTCGCGTGAAATAATGGTTTCGAATTGTTTTCACGTACGCTCGCAGCAAATGAAAATGCAAACCTCGGCTGACCCATCGCTGCCTTCCTGACACCACAGCCCTGCTCCCACGCCACGGACAGAATTCACACACCTTTATTTCACCACCCCCACCCCCCCCTTAAAATACAGCTTTTTTCCGCAGTGGAGCTGGACCACACAAAGTCGGTTCAGCAGAAATCTCTATGAACCAGCTCCAGCACTTTTAAAGCAACGCTGCCTGTGGGGTCTGCTGATATCTCATGGAAACAAGAAACTATTTCCACATCCCCTTCCCATAAAGGATGAGCTCCGGAGATGGGGGAACACTCTGGAAACTGTTCTGTTTGTCACAAGGACGTGGTGATTCTCTGAGAGCTCCGAGCAGCCGCTCGAAGCTGAGCCATGTGGCCGCTCTCCCGGTGTACGAGGGACCGCGATGGCGACAGGTCTCTCTTTGTTAATGGCAACAAGCATATGTAAATAATGCCTGATGGCGAGGGCAACGGTCTCAGGGTTAACGCAGAGCTTCCCAGGGCCTCTGCACAACCCTCCGCTTGGCGATCCTGCAGCAGCCTTTCCAGGGCAGCAGCCCAGAGGTTCTCAAGAGCCCAGGAGCCCAGTGGCACCCTGTGCCCACCCTCGACAGAGCTGAGCCAGCAGCTGGAGATCTTCTACCAAGATCCATCTCTGGTATCTACTGGTGGTGATAAACAAGCTCTCCAGAAATGCCACACTTTGGGGTCCGGTTCTTGCTTATGCCATTTCAATACATCTGAGCTCGATTAAATTAATCCTGATTTACAGCAGCAAGTGAGCAAACTGACAGTTCGAAGAGGTCGAACCTTCCACCAGCCCCCCGTGCCACAGTCTCCCAGCTGTTTAGTCTATCAGTTTTATCTTTTTCTTTTTCTCAAGCACATTCTACTTCCCATTTCTGCTCCAAATTCAATTCACCGGGGTTTCTGTGTGAGGAGCAAGGCTCGGCCGCAGTTGCAGAGAGCCATCTGCCCAGGGTTTCGACCGAGGCCACGACGCAGACGCCCTTCCCGGGCAGGGCCCCTCAGTGCCAAGAGCACTGGGGTGGGATTAGCACGTGAGCAAGGTGGGATGTCTAATGGTTGAAAAAATGCAAAGCCCGGTTCTTTACCCACTCTCGTGCCCTTTGGTTCCAACAGTCACTGCAAACTAGAGTGAGTTACGAGGCTGCCCAGCTCTGCTACGCTCAAGGCCCCGCAGCGCTCGGCTCCGAGCAGCTTCATCACGTGCTGCCGTCAAGGAAAAAAACACGGTGTTGTTTTTGCTGTCAAAGACACTTTGAAAAGTTGTTTTAACAAAGTAAACACCTAACTATGAAAGTTAAATAGAAACATGACCACTGAACTTTAAGTTTAGGAAGAATTAAGCTTTTAAAGAGTTTTTCCCACTGAAAAAAATGAAAAAAAGAAAAAAAAAAAAAAACACCAATAAATATAAAATTAAAAAAAAAAAAAAATTAAAAAGAATTTTCCCACCAAAAAAAAAAAAAAAAAAAAAAAAAAAAAAAAAAAAGAAGCAAAAAAAAAAAAGCCTTTAATGGTTCTTATCCAGGTGGCCCCTGGATTTATTGTTGGATTTCACTTTGACTGCTATGGGGTTCCCAAGGGGACTATTACGTCAATAATTTCTAAGGCAACATTTTATTCCAGGTAACTGAAATTCCTTAGAAGATGAGAGCTTCAGCTTGGAGATTCTCGGTTCCCATTTGAAATCACTCATACTGACTACAGAAGAGTTTTTAAAATAAATTATTGTATAGCCTCCTGCTTTCAGCCCTATATACCATCTATCTATCTATATTTATAAACATTCTTTATGTAACAATTCAGAACTTAATTCCCCCTGAAGCTGTTAAAACTATATATTTAATTACATTCATAAAGGAGTTGCCTGTGATACAGTCAAAACCTACCACGGATTCAAGGCCCTGTATGAGATATTAACACATTCTGCCAGTCTGAAAAATTAGCAGAACGGGCCCTGTACAATTCTGTGCACGGAACTCCCGTCAGGGTCAGTCAACTGCCTTTACTGATAAAGTCCGGGGCTTTATGAAGAAGTCTATAACGACTATTTTTGGTCAAGCTTAAAAGAAAAAGACAAGACACAAAGGTCTCCTGGTCTCGAACGCACAAAGCATACGTGGCCAGTAGGAAGAGTAGAGTAGGACTTCTATCTAGACTAAACAAATTTCAGCATAAAATGATAAATGAATCGAGGAACTTACACTCTCAGATCCTAAATTATATTAAGTCACTGATTTTATGAAGCCAGAAAAAGGTCATTGCATGATACTTATAAACTATAGTAAATAGCTAAAATTTATGCAGTAGGATGATTTTATTCGTTAGTTTTCTTAAAACCTTGAAAATCGATACGACTTGTAACACATCAGAAAAGTTAAAGGGAAAATATAATTGTTCCTTTTAAGACCAATTACGTTTAATATCTGCTGGCCATATTTGTTCCACAGGTCATGTATAAAAATAAATTTGCCGTATTTCTTGCATTTGATTAACAGAAAGAGCCTGATGAGACGTGTCCAAATTCCCAGAACGGTTGTCTGTGTGCTGGTGTCTATATGGGCTTTCTTGCATAAACTGAAAGCCATCTGTCATAAATATATAATTGCTTTTAAATCCACCACACCCATTCCTCCTGCTCCCCAAAAAGGATGCATGTCAAGTACGGTCTGCCCCTGAAATATTCCTTGCAAGTTGCTAAGTGGATATAGAAGAACACAGACCTAAAATAATCTTGCAAATAACTGTAACACAAGCCCTGAAAAATGCTTTTGGATCTGGCGAGAGGGGGGAGAAACACGCCCGTCGCCCGAGCCAGCGCCGACTCTGGGCGAGCCACGCGGGAGGACAGCTCTTGTCACCGGTTTATTTTGTAAATGTGAAAGATTATTACAAATCTTATTTAAATCAAGTTTCCTTTCGAATATTTTCTCTAATTGAACAAGTGTTGAGCCGCACCGGGCTGTCACAGCTGTTACAATACATGAACCACACTTACAGTAACAGCTTTCGTTCCACATTTTTGTGGAGTAGTTTCCATAGCACTGTGATCAGGGTTTGCATATTTTTATACCACTTGCATATTGAAAATAAACTCTGATGTTTAGATTGCTTTCTCCGAGTGCATCTGGTACTTAAATTTCCTGAAAAACAAGCAGGCAACTACGATTGAAGCCCAAACAGCTCAGGGTATAACACCTTGTTTTACTTTTTATAAAGTTATTTTTAGCTTTCCTTTCCCTTAAAAGTGTAACTTAATAGTACGGGGGATGAGAGAGCTTGGAAATAGGCATTTAGCTTAATTGTCACCCCTGAATTAAACATTAGGACAAACTTTTCCACTCACAACAATATACAATATAATCAGATCTTGGGCGTGTAATGATACGCTTTGTGTAATTACCTATGCCTCAATTAAATGTTTTGACCAGCTGAAAGCAGCGCGCTCCGCAGTCTGACTGCGACGGCGGCTCCAGCGCCAGGCACCTGTTTCCCGGGTGCCGGGGGGGCTGCGGTTCTGGGCTCCCGGGAAGAGGACCCCCACCCATGACACCCCCTGGCACCCACAGCCCCAGCCGGGCAGAGAGGGGCTACAGGAGCAGGGCAAGGCCTTGCTGCAGAGCTTACCCTTGATAAAAGAATGGCTTTTTTACTAGAAAAAAATGCGGTTTTATAAGTTTCTGATTAAAAGCCCGATGAGCGTGAGCCCTTCTTTCGAAAGCCAAGCCCAGCCAGGACGGGGGAGGCTCTGCCTCGGCGCCTTCCCCTCGAGCTGGACTGGACCTGCCCGCTCGGCTTCGTGGAGCCCAGGGCACCACTGCACCCACCGAACGCCGGTCGAGTGCGCAGACTGAAAATTAGCAAAATACGGCTCTGCTTTACACTTCACATTTTAATAAGAAACAGAGACATCTTCTCTCTCTTTCTTCTGCTGTTCCTCCCTCTCCTCTAAGAACAGAAGGCTGCTGGTGAAAGGAATGAAAATCTGGAAAGAATTTGGGGTGGACTGGCCAACCCCCTTTCATTTCCTTCAGATGTTTACAATCTAGCACCTTTCTGAAGACAAAGATGGGAAAAAAGCTATTTTTTCTTTTGACTGAAGGGTGAGACAGGGGGGTATTAAAAACTGATCAATGTAATTTTTTTCACAGAAGTATTTGCACATCTGTGAAATAATGTAATTTATGAAAAAAATCTTTTTATATGACATTCATGATTATAGCCTGATCTGGAGAATTATTCAAATATAAAATTAAATACTCAAAAACTAGCTGTGCTGTGGATGACTGAGCTTTTACCAGCTGTGCATCACACTTCTGTAATTCTATTAAAGTATCTAAGTGAGGCTTTCCAAGTATGTCTGAGTCTCTTTTAAAAGGAATGTTACATTTCTAAACGGCTTTATGATCAGTTGCTTTTTGTTTTTCCTTGATTATCATCCCAGTTGTTGGATATGTTTTATCTGACTGTACCAAAGAAAAAAAAAAAAAAAAGGCAGAAGAGGAATGCATACCCATGGAGAGCGCTCTATAAATTATATTGTATTTTATTATCACAGGGCTCAAGGAAAAATTGGCTCTTAAGAAAGGTTAAAAACCTTTAAAGTGAATTCTTCTGTTTGGTTAGAAGTTCCTTTGATTTAATACGATCCATCTGCAATCTGTACCTGGCCTCCTCCCCCCGGGGCGGGCAGCACTCTGGGGACCGGGGCGATGCCCAAGGGACCAGGGCCTGGGGCAGCTCTTGCTGCCCGAAGAGCACAAGTTTGGGTCGCCTGTAGCGCGCTCTGCGGGCTGACGTCCCTCCCAGCAAGAAGCGGCCACTGCTCTCGACTCGGACAGATTTTCCAGCAATTAAGGCGGTGGACGCGGGCGCTCCCGGGCGTTACTGGAGCTGGCCAGAGCAGCCGGTGTGGGACTGGGCTCAGCCCGGCTCCTGGCAGCCACAGCCTCCGAAGAAAAGTTCAGTCCTATTTTCTAAGCTTAAATACGATGCCTGGGATGGATCCTCTGCGGCTTTGTTATTACCTACAGGTTACAGATAGTATAATCTTGAAACTAGGTGTTCCTTCCCATGCCGCGAGCCACTATTTTAACTAAAAGGGAAAACAGAATCCTAAACCCCACCTAAATGCCACGGTATAAACTAGCCATTAATAGAAGAGCACCAACAAAAGGCCACATTAGTAAAAGACGGGGGCTGCAGTTACAGTTTAGCAAGGAGAGAGGCAAAATAAGGGATAAGATATTGTTTCTGCTGCCTAAGACAGACGGACTTTAATAACACTTAACAGAATGATGCACATTAACGATCTCAGAAAGCACTTCTTATGCCTCATCCATCATGCGGAGGAGAAAATGAAGCCTTCGACAGCATTAGGAATTATTCTAGATCTTGTCAGTAATTCGCAGCTTCTCGGTAGTATCGTAACACAAATTTGTGTGTATGAGACACTGACCATTAATCTAAGGGCTTTTTTTCCCTCGCCGCAGCGTGCCGAGAATGTATCAATTGTTTCACGGAGAAATTTCACAGATGAAACCTTACTAAATAAAACAGGGGAGAGGAAAGAGATATAGACAGAAACATAAACAACTGGAACTCGGAGACAAATTATTATCTTTAAAACAAAAAAACACAATAAAATCTCCATATGTGGGTTTTCTGAATGGGCAGCAAGAAGCCTCCTAAAAATAGTCAGAATACGCCGTGATTATAAAGTTATGTTCATAGCTACAAACATGCTTATATTTAATTTTCTGAGAGGCTTTTTTCCCCCTTTTTTTCTTTTCTTTTTTTTTTTTTTCCCCGAGTATAGGAAAAAATCCTGATTTCTGCTCCCAAGAGAGTCGTGTATTTTTACAAACAGTAGCAAAACAAATTTCAGCACAAAATGCCACGCGACTAAATAAACAATAGCTTTTGGCAACCTCTTCCTTAAGTCGCAATCTGCTGTTAATCGCATGATAGCTATTTCCACTGGAATCTGTACTACAAAGGAAAAGGTCCATAAATATTTGTACAGCAAACTCCTCAGAAAAAAAAGAAGAAGAAGAAAAAAAAAAAGCCTCTCTGAGCACACTCCAAATTCGCTTCTATACATGCAATGTAAAGATGAAAGCTAATGAGTTATATGAAGTTTATGATAAATTAAAAGTGTTCGTCTCCCAAGCCCATCGCCAGCGGACGCGTGTTTACACAGATATGATCGACTGCTCCACAACAAAACACTTGTCAGACAGAATGAGGCGAATTCGCCTCTGGATGTGGAGCTGAATTGTCTCAGGGACACAAAAAAGGAAAAAAAAAAAAAAGAAAGAAAGAAAGATAGAATTTGATCAAATACTAATCAGGCAGCAATAATCAGCCTTGCAGGATCCTACAACATACACTATTTTATCTCCATTGAAATAATGACATATATCCAAAAGTCCTCAAACTTGGGTTTGGGTAATTTATTGTGATTGCAGCAGATGCGCAGGATTAAAATCAGTCTTGATCTTCAAACAGAATAAGAATGTATAGTTCTGTTTACTGCACAGGTATTTGTATATAAAAGATAGGACAAATATTTTAGGATATGTAGAGACCTGCGTTTCTTTATTTTGATTTTTTTTACCGACCTGGAACCGGGAAACTGATTTGACAGTCGCAGGTAATAGACAGAAATTACAGATTAAACTCATTAGAAATTATAAACACTCATATAGTGTGTTAAACCCCCTGACAAAACCTGAAAATTAGAAATCCAATAACCAGGCATCAATAGGGGCTTTAAGGGCCGGACAGATGTTTAAACTGCACGACGCTCGTGTCAGGAGTGAGACGAAACAGTTGAAAATCAAGGCTCGCATTAAATAACAAGGAACTGATGTCAGATCAGATCATTCGTACGAGCTGGGTTAGTCCGTCTTTTGCCATTAATTTACATTCTGCCATTACGGTGCAATTTTGTCCTTCCTTCGGATTTTTGCATAGCATTAAAAAATGCAAAATAAGAAAATATGGAGATGAGGCAGCCTGCTCTGCCCCGTGCAGCACAGCCGCCCTCCGCCCAGGGCTGCCGGCCAGCGGGGAGCTGTGAAAACCTGGGGCGACCCTTTCACGGCAAACGATGTAAATAACGCTTTCAAATAAAATACTGTCCACGAGTTTTAATTTTTGCCTTGTTCAATTAAACCACAGAGGGAAACACTGCGAGAACGGCCACCTCGCCGACAGCAGCTAAATAAATCCCTCGGAACGGGCACTGGGATAGCGCAAGAAAAATTGTTTGCGTTCCTAATGTTCGGTCTGACCTGGAAAGGATAACAAAAGAATCTGGCATGAATATGTATTTTTATAGGGAGTGCTGCTGGTAAACACACCGAATAAAAGAGAGGGGATTATTTTAAAATAGTTTCTCCTTAACTCTCAATATGTTTAATATGATGATATGAAAAACCATATATAAAGCAGAAACATATTCAGCCCTCACAAAATTCTTTACAGAGCAGTAAAAAGGCAGACGGATTTCAGCAAAAGAAAACAAACAAACACCAGAAATCCTGCAAAGCTCCAGCGTCTCCCCGCGAGCCTGCCTGCTCGCCAGCGCCGAGATAAAGACCCAATCTGCTCATCAAACACCTCCGGGCTCGGCCATCTAATAGGAACAAATTGGCAATGACTGCCCAAGCAAGTAACACAGGCCCACTGATTTGTAGATTGATACTGATGCCTAATGATCCCCTTGGGCAGATCAATAGCAACAATCCTCATCCCTGCCTTTCTTCTTTATTGGCACAGAGGCACGGGGAAGCGGCGCACACGCGCCGGGCTGCAGGTGCTCGCGGGCGGACGGGTGGGCCGCTGCACCCACCGCGTCGCCGAAATGGCGGCCGAGGCCGCGACGACCCCTGTCGTTCTGCGCTACGAGGCGCGATGCCGCTCGCGCTTTCCCCTTGCGCAAGTGTTACTGGGGCTCCGGGTCCTTTGGCGCGGGGGCCGCTCACGCCGCAGCCCTGTCCGGGCGCAGACAGGCACCGAGCACCCCAGGACAGGCCCGCGGCCGCTCCTTGTCTCGCAGAAGGACCAGAAACGCCCGACGCCAGGTGAAAAAACAGCGTTGCTAAGTGGGGATTTCTGCAAATGGAAGGCGAGCGTGGCATCTGGGTGGCAGAGGAAGGTCGGGGCGCACGCGTGGGTGGGCTTGTCCTGCGTGGGGCTGTACCACGGTCATGCACACTCCTCCTCATGATGCTCTTGCCTTTTTCCCCCTCTTAAGGGACAACCAAGCAAAGGAACGTCCCTTGCCTTGTTGTCCCTCAGCGCACTACAGTATGATCCATTGGGAAGATTCTGCATGGGGGTTTTATTCAATTAACCGCGGGTCATCTGCTTCCTCCAGCCCCACACCTCACAAGAATTAGGGATTTTCTATATACTTATTAATCCAGTGAATACAGTTATCCCATTAGTGTCTCCTCTTAAAACCCATGGTAATACCTAAGAGAAACTAACAGCGTTGCTTTGCCTTTATTGTTTTTCCCAGTGAATCCCTGTCTGTGACACTCTGCAGACTCGCAGGTGGTCTCTTCCACACCGGGGTGGTGGCCCCAGCAGTGCCCAGCCGCCCCGGCAACTGTTGTCTCTCCCTCAACAACTTCGTACAGACGTTACCAGGTACACCCGAACTACCAGGGACCCAAACGCGGGGGGGAATTCATCAGAAGTTTGTGTCTATTGAACACGATATACTAATCTTGGCAGTAATTTGCGTGTCGTGTCCCCCAGCCAGCCCCCTTGTACCCACGCTGAGGGGGCCGCCTCAAGCACGAGCGAGGAGCGGGGAGCGCAGGCACGATTTTAAAATCCCATTCAGACTCGCAACCGCCCGCCCGCCCGAGAGCGGCTTTGTTCGGCAATCACTGGGCTACTTTTATTCTTTATGGCTGTTTTATTAAAATGTGGGTAAAGCAAAAGGCAAAGGATAAAATTAAATTTCATTGACTGTAAATTTCTAAAACATCCCTCCGATAAAAGGTTTTCCTCTCACGACCAAAGCGTCTTTCCCATCTTTTCGCCCATCTCGTCGTACACGCGCAATAAAAACGGGACCACGTTAAAATCTTTGTAACTCGACCCCTGGATGTCATCAGTGGAAGATTTTCCGACTCCCACGCATTGCCTTTTTCTTTTAAACACCAAAAGTTCTCCCAGTCTTTCGGGGGGGTGGGGGGGGTCACACCACCCCCGGCCCCCGCGCGCACCCAGCGCTGACCGTGTCAAAACCTCAGTTCCGCACCAACGAGGAGAACGAGCATCCCCAGCCCCGCCAACCACCGCAGCGAGCGGGAGACATCCCGGTAGCCTCTGACATCCATCAGCCGTGCGGGGTAAGACCAGGCGCACCCCCCCCCCCCCC
>JANHGN010013975.1:0-12984 GCA_024605025.1 Megaceryle maxima
GATTTTTTAGAAGTTGTTGTCTAAATATTTATCTCCAAGATGAGAGGACAGTTGCTTCCTTATAATAATGCTCTGCTATATAACCACTAGATAAACTAGTGAAAAAAAAGGGTTCCTGACCTAAGGAGAGGAGCTGCAATGCACAAATATTCTGTTCCTATTTTGACTAATCCTTTGGTAGGTTCTGATGCTTAAGATTGCTGTGATTTTAAAACACTGTCATCCCTTCAGATTTTAAACAATGTAGATTTCTAAATAAAACTTAACTGTCTGAAAATATTTTACAGCATTAAGAGCCGTGGTCAGCTTTAAGACTGTTCAAAGGTCAAGATAATGTCCCTAACAATGGTAAACCTCCCTTTTCTTGGTCTTCCCCTCTTGTGTGGCCAAAATTATTAGTTTTATATGAGGTTCAAAATACCCTGAATGTATCTGAGAAAAAAGTTTAATGTGTCCCATAGGCTCATAGGATAACATTTTGGCAGAGACTTCAGGAATTCCCCACTACATCACCTACTCCAAGTAGGGCCAGCTGTGAGATCAGATCAGGTTGTTCAGCGCCTTGTCCAGTCAGGTCATGAAAACCTACAAAGATATTTGTCTTCTGTGTATTGTGTGTGTGCATGCACAAAGCTGTCTGCAAGATGTAGATTTGGGCTCAGTGAGTGCTGGGCAGGGGGAAACAAGGCCCAGTCTCCTGGCAATGCTCCTTGTGATGCAGCCTTGGATGCTGCTGGCTATTTTTGCTGCTGGGGCTCATTGCTGGCTGCCGCCCAATTGCTGCTGCTGCCCAATTGCTGCTGCTGCCCAATGCAGGCTGGCTGATTAGCCTGCATTATTTCAAAGATTTGTTCCTTCCCAGATGCAGGACTTTGCACTTGCCTTGCTGAATTTCGTGAAGTTCCTGTCGGGCCATTCCTTCAGCCTGTGAAGGACGGCCCTACCCTTCAGCATACTAGCTGTTCCCCCCAGTTTGATGTCATCTGCAGAGTTGACAGGAATGCAGTATGAAAATCCAGAAGAACTGAGTGTTGGAAATTACTTCGGTACCTTCACATTTTGTAACTCTTTGAAATTGGCTTCTCTAAGATCTGTTTCATGTTCTACCTTGCTATTTTTCTGTGTTCCTCAGGTCAGCTGTGTACAGTAGTGGTACTTCCATGTCCATAGTTTTGGGCCCAAAGGACTGTGGAACTGTAGGACTTTTTGTCATTGTCATATCCTTCACAGTCTTCTACAGGCTGCGTTTAATAAACTCTTTTGCTCTAAGTCATTTTTTTTGAGAAGTTTTTCTATTGCTTTCCTCTGGATTTTCTGTGGCTGATCCTGATTTCCCTAAAACAGGATGCCTAAAGTCACACAGAATACTCCAGTTGAAGCTTTACTATGCTAGGTATTTCATGCCTCTCATGTTGGCATATGTAAATAAGAGTGTTACATATGCTGATTAACTTTTTGCAGTGTCAAGGCACACTTGACTGTCATTCAGTTTATGACGAATGCTTTCCTGATGATCCACTGCCTAATCAGCTTTACCTGTCTTGAGTCTCCATTCAGTTACACCTTTGTCTTATTTTATAATTGCTCTTAGTTGAGCTGTTGAATCTTTATAGGATTCATTTGTGTTTGGCTTAATTCTTTGACAAAGTGTTCTTTCATCTGGTCTCTGACACTTTCTCTGACCAATAAACTAGAATAAGTCATCTTATTTAGCCCCTTGCTTCTGTGATTTTCCTTTTATATTAAAGATATGTCCTCTGTTTGTAGACTTGAGTATAGCCCAGAAGCTCTAGAATACTTTGAGAACTCCAATGGGTAAATTGTTCTGAGTATAAGCAATTAGAAAATAAAGCTTTTTGCCTATTACTGGAGTTTGTTTTTTTTTTACTGAAGAGGTTAACTGTGATTGATGAAAGCAACATTTATTGCACTGACTTATCAGCTTTAATGAAGTTTCAAGACAAGCAACTAATTTTGTATTATGTTTCCCTTATATCAAGCCTGCTATAGCTCAGAAAGCTTTACAGTAAAATGCATATGTGTCAGCACTCATCCTGTATCAAGAAAGGAGTCAAGTAACAAGAAGCTAGATGCTAACTAAAAAAAAAAAATTCTCTTTGCTTTCATCATAGGGCTTTATCCTAAATTTTTATAGTGACTTGGAACCACTTAATGATATAATGCCACGAAGGATTCTCTTAATTATTCATGACAGAATGTATTTACTTCAGGAAAAGCCTCCGAAAAGAAGTGTCAATCTGGCAAAACCATGCTGCTTCTTCTCCTCTAATTGGAACCCAACTCTCACTGTCCTGACAAAAGGGAATTTCTGATGAAGTGGACACAGCCTACTAATCTCTTTCAGACAGCTTCACTGTTAGATATGGGTTGAACCACTGTATCAATCCAGATACTTCTGTACAATAAACAGCAATAATGTATATTATAATATTATAGTTATATGGCATAAAGTGGCTGTTCTTACATAATACAGGAACATTTCAAGTGTCAGGTTTCACAAATGTGAAGTGGTTAGGTGTTGGGATAGTGTTTTGGTAATGCTTTATTTACTCGGTGAAATATCAAAGTTTATAACAATCCTTAGGAAGAATTGCTACTACAGGGTCTGTATGCAAGCTGTGCTGTGTACCAAAGTTGTCTTTTGCCACTTAACAACTACAAACTATATAGCTTGAGGTACGTTATCACTGTAGTTGCCTGAAGAGTTGATTAGGGCAAAATATTTATTTGTCAACCTTTATTTGCTAGAGATCAGAAAAGTTCCCTGTGTGACATACATTGACAGTTCAGACCTCCTTTGAAATGCTGATAACAGTCTTTGATGACTTTGATGATTATAGCCAGGAGGTTTATAGAGATGCTGAATTCTGATCAGAGTGTGATCGAGCTCTTCAAGACTGGGGAGTAAATCCAGGGCCAAAAGGTGATTGTTTTTTGTCCTTGCTTTCACTATGCTTCAAAATATCAAGATGATTTTTTGAAAGCCTGTGACGGTTTTGAGCTTCCCACTGAAGGAGCTTGAAACTTCTTGAGTGGACTGTGCTAAGCTTTTCTGCTTAGCATGAGCTAACTGGGAAGTTGCAGCACTTACTTAGCTGGGATGTGAGATGAAGGTTCAATATCCCCTCGTGCTACAGATGCTTTCAACTCTGAAATGGACTGCCTGCCACACTGAGTGGGGAAGCTCCAGATGTTTTTTGTGGGTCACACTGACTATGAGAAGGTAACCAGAAAATTGGTACCCTCTTCTCAAATCCCTGATTATCAAATTTGGAACTTAATTTTCTTTCTTCGCAGACTTTACATAAACCTAACAATTCAAGTAGGAAAGACAGAATAAAAAAACTCACTCACCATTTGTAATAATTTTGTGAGTCCTGCTTTTTCTCTCCTTTGCTTTTCTTGTAAGAAAATGAAATTATTTATTTACATCGAATGATGCAGATTATTTAATTAGACACTAAATGCTATTGGGTTACATTTTAAAAGAAACTACATGAACTCAAATTCATTACAAATCAAATATTGTTATGCTGAGTTATGGCAGAGCAGCAAACTTGAAAGTCAGAACTTTTCTTTTTAGTCTCAATTCCTTGTTATTTGCTCAATCATCTAGGCAGACAATATTGCTTTAAAGAAAGTTTTTAACCATTAGGGGTATGTAAGACATTTTGAAATATACATGTCACAAAAACTCAGTATTGTTCAGGTAAGCTGACTTTCGTTTCTGTGTATTTCTTCTTCATATTTAAGATATATGTACCAAATGATGAGCTTTACTGCAGGTATAAGTTGAACTATACAAATTATGATGTGTAAAAATGATAATGATAAGGTAAACAGGTAAGGTAATTGTTGACTTATATGGGTAGTGAATACATAAAGAATTTCATGTCATAGTGAGTAGTTTTTTTATATTCTTGGGCACACCAGTCACACCCTTACTTGTTAATTTGATCTATGGTATCATTCAAATGACGGTTGAAGAATTTTGTGTTATGATTAGCAATACACTGATAAATTACCACCATGGATTTTTTTTTTCTTCAAAGTAGTCTTTTTATCTTTAAGAGACTAGATTAGATAAGATTTCTACAGTGCTGCAAATTACAACTTTTAAAAGAAAAATCAGAAATAAAATCTATGTAGATTGTCTCTTCTGCATTCCTCAAGAAATTGTCTAATGCAGCACTTTGTTTTATATAAAGTGACTATACTACAATTATTGATTGGTTCATCCTAAAAAACCTTCACAAATTTTGTGGATCACTAAGTTTCTTTTCTGAAATAAACAGTTACTGATCGTGTCCTTAGAATGTTTTTGTATGCTGTCTCTTGAGAACACTAGTCCAATGGAAATGTTGACATGGTAGCATTTAAAGAAATGGCTAGACAGTCAGTGGATATAAATATAATTTGTCTGAGCAGTTACTTTCAACTAAAAGTCTCAACTTCATCCAAAATCTGAGAATCTTTTTTTCTGAAACTACAGTAAGCTAATGTGAATGTGCATTTGCAGAAAGAATTTGCACGCAGAGATATTCAAGTAATGCTAATATAACTATGTTAGGTTCACAACTGGTGCACAGCCTGTAGGCATCACCTATTCCAGAATGTAATCTCTGGCTTGTATAGTAGTAGTGTCTCTTTGGTTAAAATTTTCAGCAAGAATTCAAGAATCACCAGGTCTGGTTTGCATTTGAACACAGACTGCCGTGTTGTAGACATAGTGGAGCACTACACACATGCTAGTAACATCATAGGTTTTTGTAAATATGATGGTTAATGATATTGTAGTTTGCAATTACAAAAATTAAAGTAAAAATAATAACTAAAAGCTCCATGGTAGGTTCACAATGAAAATTTTAAGCAGTTAAATCCCCGTTCATCACTAGCAATGTAATTCTATCCAGGCCACTTGAATGTCAAGACAAAAATGCACTATAAATATGAGGAAAATTACACATGTTGAAAAAAAAATATCCTATTTATAAAATAATGCTGTATCTGCAATGAAAGAATGTTTCATTTGTTCTAGGACTTCTGAACTGTGACCCATCTATTTCCCCCTTCCTTATTTTTGTAGGAGAGGCAACAATTTAAATTAGTTCTGGACTCTGGTTCTTAAGAATAAATCAGCGGTAATAGTAATAATAATACAAAAGGTCTCTCAAGCCCTTTTCATTCTCAGGGCCTTTAAGATGGAAATGCCAGGGAACAGTTTTATAACCAAAAAATATTTATATCTCAATGTCTCTATGTTTCTGGGTTAGAATGAACTTAACAATAATTAGAAAAATGTGATTCCTTGTACATCTAGTGTATGTTATACCCCCACTCTGCTGTGCTGTCTTTGGATTTGTATGATAACCATCAAGAGTTCCAAGTACTCTATACAATTAATCCATCCTTAATATGCATATACTTTATAATATAAATATATAACAGTTGAATGTGCACATCTTCAAAGCAATTTTCATATTTTATTAGTCCTTATATAGTTTGGAAAATGAGTGGGCCTCTTGACATATTATAAAGGAATTTAATTGCTTTTAGACTGAAGAAACTGATTCTAAATTGAAGTGAATCTTAGAAAATGTCCAACTGCAGCCCTTTCCAAGGGCACCAACACATCTGTTGATTAAATCTTCAGGAGATACATACCGGGAAAGTCAGATTCTCTTCCAACAGGCATGCCCCAGCAGATGCTGCAGTTTATGGATGGCTTGTTGGAGCCACAGGCACCTGGTTTGTCAGGTATCCAGTTTGCCCCCCTGCTGTATCAGCAAGAAGCGGTTTCACTAAAGGCAAGAACTGATACGTGTTGGTTCATATCACAGCTCAGGTCTTTCCTCCAAGGGAGTGAGAATTCCGGGTCACTTTACTATGCCATGGCCTGCTTTGATACATACTGGTAGACTTCACACACCTTTTTGGCACAGCGATACCACTAGCACTTTAACTATGCTAAAAAGAGCTGGTTAAATGTCACTGACTTAATAACAGAAATGTGCAATATTGCCTTCACAGAACAGGAAAGAGTACTCCCTGCTCAGTACCCAGAGAGAGACATACAAAGAGTTATTTAGGGAGAATATCAGTGAGGAGGCTTTATCTTTCTGCAGAAATGGCCATAAGCTTTCAACTCCTCCAACTATTCAACAATAGGTATTTTGACAGCAGAGTAGCTGCTGATGTAAATCTCCTAATTATGGATCAAAAATACCACCAACACATGATGCATAACACTGAACTGGTATAAGCTCATGCAGCAGTTTGGAACAGTGGAAAATTTTCTGCTGGATTAACTTTATACCAGTAGATTCTATGCCAGTATGCATTCTAGCTTCCTTTAGAAACCTACAGGCAATGTAAAAAAACCCAGAAAAGAAACACATAAAGCTGACATGCACTTTGTATCATCTGCTCTAGATAATTTGACAGCTGTACTATCATTTTTATCTACTTGATTTGAACAAAATTAATGTTTTCAGTAAACTCAGGAAAATGGTGCGGAGCTCTGGCGGCAATGCTCACAGACCCTCGTTCTCAAAGGTTGTGTTAATTCACCAGCTTTAGCCACTGATGTGAGGCTTGTTTGTACTTGAGATACCTGCTGACTGAGTTCTCCTGTGGGTACAGAAGTACTTATGCATCCAAGCACACATTTTTTTCTCCATCATTCTTCCTCTGCCCACCTGCTGGGGTAACTTACGCCATTATAACTCCAAAGGAAATCCTGTGGTAAATCCGGTATCATTCCACTAAAAATGTGCTCTGTATTTCACTGCATGTACCCCATAAACCTCATTATCAGTTAGAAAAGTGAAAATACTAAATCGTTCTTGTCTGTGTTTCTAAAAGCTATACTCATTCCCATAAAAGGCCACCTTTACAAGAACTACCACTAGAGCATTGCCCGACTTTCTGTGGTAATAGGAGTTCTATTTTGAAACTGTCTCCTCTGTGTATAGTGTAATTAGAATGGGATTGTAAACAAGAATTGTCAGAAATTAATCCAGTTTTATTTCACATCTTTATGTGACAGATTGTGGACAGAACCTTATTAGAAAGCAGAATAATTGTAGGGGATTTTTATTGTTGTAATTGTGTTGAAGGGATGAGGGGTGGAGTGTGTGCAAAATGTCCACCTTTCTTGGTGGTGTTATTTTGGTTTAGGTGTGGAGAATTCTTTTGTTGATGTAAATGCCATTTGTGAAAATTGCATATTGTGTGATGAATGTGTGTTTTACTGATAATGATGACTTAGTTATAATAATAAAACATCTTTTTACATTCTCAGCATAATATAAATAAAAATCATGTCCTGTGAGATACTCAGACACCTCATTCTCAGTGATTGCAGCTGTATGAAGATACCTGAATACTTTTCAAAATCTGGCCCTTCCTTAGACATATTTCAAGAGGGTTAAAATACATTATAAAGCTTAGGTTGCTGCTCTTTTCCATAGCCTGTTGTACTGTAGATTTTGATTATTCTGTTTTGTGTTACCACTCTTTATTTTTTCCCCCCTGAGTTAGCTGCTGCACTAGGTGTCTCTCTTTCCCTCTTCTAATCATTACTTTTGGGAAGGTTTGTAAAAATCTCCTTTCACTTCACAGTGTGCAAAAGCACGCTTAAGGGCTGTTCACTTACTACTCTATGTACTTAATCACTACTTTGTTCTAAGAGATACTGAGTATACCTGTCACCCATACAGCTGCTAAGGGAGTGAATGATCATCATGGGATCTGGTAGATAAGAGCAAATCTATTCCCTAGCCAACAGGAGGGGAATTCTATGCAGTCAGAGTTATCAGATGATCTCCTCAAATCTTCCTTCTGAAGGGGAAGCTCTGGTAGTGCAAGAATGCCAAAACTGTCTGTAGTATAAATTAAATCTGAAGTTTTAGCTTACATGTGGGGCTGAAGTTGGTGGGCGGTAAGCCTTAAGCAAAAGCTTAAGAAATACAAAGAATTCTGTCACTGGTACTCTTCCTTCCAGATGCTGAGAAAAATCTGTAATAAACCTCAGGTTAGAAACACAAATCTGGCTTTTAGCCTCAAAAATTTGATTGTGCACTAGCCTTGTAAATACTCTATATGCTTTTTTTTCCTCTCTGCAGGTATCTAAGCCAGACTGTACTGGAAGAGACGATGTTAACAGCCAGCCCTCAAAATAGGGAGAAATTAGCCATACTAAAACAAGCTCTAGGTGCTATCGGATTCAATAGCCTGGTAAGTCACACAAGCTTATGTTATTTGTGGCTAAAATCACAATATTACTTAATTAAAAACAGGCCATAAGGAACTCTGAAGGATAAGCTTTTGTGGGGAAAAGAAGTGCCTTGCTGTCTTTCTTTTTTTCCGTTGGTTAAGACCTTGAAACAATATACAGTACTAGTTCACTCCAGGGAAATTACTGTAATCACTTTTAATTAGACACAGCACCAACAATGTAAATCTTTTTCATTCTTAAAGATTCACAAAACAGCTTCGAGGTATAATACTCTGAACAATTAAATTACATAGATAAAAAGAAACAATCAAATCCTGTATGACAGAAACCTCATAAAACCCTCAGGAATTTTTCTGTCTTCCTGATTATCTCCCTGTCCCTTTTAATTTTGTGAAACACACATTCCAAATGCCTTTGCTAGGAGCACCTGAGAAGAAGTAAATACATATTTAGTCAAACAAAATTAGAGCTGGGTAACTTGTAAGAGCTGACTTAACCCCAAAAAAGCAACAAGAAGATAGGTCTGATGTTTCTCTTTAAACCTATAAAACTGACGAAGAAGATAATTTGCAAAGTTAATGAAGAAGAGCTTCTGGAGGACAGAGATATGATGGGAATCAGCAGAAATAGAGGCATGAGTATAAGAACTCATGTAAGCTGTGTAATTCACTTCAGGATACTAGAATATTTAGAATTTCCCCATATTTCTTAATTATGCATATGCTACCAAGAATACTGTAGCTAGGACACGTGCAAAACAAATGCATAAGCAACACTAGTTCTAGAAGGTAATTACTTGTTTACCCCTAAGTGATATTTAGCAGTATAAGGAAAAAGCAAAGGAAAAGTGAATGTAGCAGTATGCGAGATTGTCATATGAGATAACAGATGGGCAACAGTTGTAATAAAAAGGGATCTAGGACTATCAGCAAAAATAAAGTGACTCTACTGAAGCTGTTATTTAGGTGTGAGGTAGACTTCTCTGGTGATGGTACATCATGTAGTTGTTTGACATTCCCTAATTAAGGTAGTAGCAAATGTTCTTTTGTAACATATGCCATCTTTAAAGATAGAGTGGGTTTTTTCATGACCTACTTGGAAGAGCCCCATGGGCTAGGGCTCTAGAAGGTAGGGGGACCCAAGAGAGCTGGTTAATATTCAAACATCACTTCCTCCAAGCTCAAGACTGGTGCATTCCTATGAGTGAAAAATCAAGTAGAGGAGGAAAGAGACATGAATGGATGAAGGAGCCTCTGGGAAAAATTCAAACGGAGGAAAGAAGTTTACATTATGTGGAAAAAGGGGCTGGCCACTTGGGAGGAATTATAGGATCGTTGTCAGAGTATGTAGGGATGCAACAAGGAAGGCTAAGGCCTTTTGGAATTAAATCTGTCCAATGATGTCAAGGGCAACAGGAAGGGCTTCTTCAAGTGCATCAGTAGCAAAAGGAAAAATGAGGAAAATGTGGCCCTGCTGCTGAATGAGGTGAGTACCCTGGTAACAGAGGATACAGAGAAGGTGAAGCCACTGAATGCCTTCCTTGCTTCAGTCTTTACTGCTAAAACCAGCCCTCAGGTGTTCCAGGCCCTTGAGCTAAGAATGAGAGTCTGAAGGAAGAAAGATTCTCCCTTGGTCAATGAGGTTTGGGTTAGAGATCATTTAGGCAAACTGAACACTCACAAATCCCTGGGCCCTGATGGGATTCACCCATGAGTGCTGAGGGAGCTGACTGATGATATTGCTATGGCAGTCTCCATCATTTTTGAAAGATCATGGAGAAAAAGAGAGGTGTCGGAGGACTGGAGGAAAGCCAATGTCACTCCAGTCTTCAAAAAAGTCTAGAAGGAGGACCCAGGAAATTACAGTCCAGTCAGCCTCATCTCCATCCCTGGAAAAGTGATGAATAGCTCATTCTGGAGGTCACCTCTAAGCATGTGGGGGGAAAAAAAAATTATCAACAGTAGCCAGCATGGATTCACCAAGGGGAAATTGTGCTTGACCAATCTGATAGCTTTCTGTGATGGTGTGACTAATTGAGTAGATGAGAGAGCAGTGGGTGTTGCCTACTTTAACTTCGGCAAGGCTTTTGACACTGTCTTCCATAACATCCTCATAGGTAAGCTCAGGAAGTGGCAGTTAGATGAGTAGACAGTGAAGTGGATTGAGAACTGTCTGAACAACAGAGCTCAGAGTGTTGTGATTGGTCACGCAGAGTCCAGTTGGAAGCCTGTAGCTAGTGGTGTTCCCAGGGAGTCAGTGCTGGGTCCAGTCTTGTTCAATGTATTCATCAATGACCTGGGTGAAGGGACAGTGTACCCTCAGCAAATTTGATGATGATACAAAACTGAGAGGAGTGTCTGACACTCGACACACCAGAAGGCTGTGCTGACATCCAGCGAGACCTTGACTGTCTGCAGAGCTGGGCAAAGGGGAACCTACTGAAGTTCAAGGACAAGTGTAAGGTCCTGCACCTGAGGAGAAATAACCCCATGACCACTCAAGGTTAGTGTTTGACCTGTTAGAAAGCAGTTCTGCAGAGAAAGACCTAGGAGTTTATCCTGGTGGACAAGAGGCTAACCATGAGCCAGCAATGTACTCTTGTAGCCAAGAAGGCCAATGGTGTCTTGGGGTACACTAAGAAGAATGTGACCAGCAGGTTGAGGGATGTTCTTGTCTTTAATCTGTCCTGGTGAAGCCACATCTAGAGTACTATGTCCAATTCTGAGTTCCTCAGCTCAAGAGAGACAGGGAACTACTGGAGAGAGTCCAGCAGAGGCTATGAGGATGATTAAGGGATTGGAACATCTCTCTTATGAGGAAAGGCTGAGAGATCTGGGTCTGTTTAGCTTGGAGAAGAGACAGAGGGGATATTATCAATGTTTATAAATATCTAAAGGGTGGCTGTCAAGAGGGTGTGGCTAGTCTCTTTTCAGTGGGCACCACTGATAGGACATGGAGCAAAAGGCACAAACAGGAACACGGGAAGTTCCACCTAAACATAAGGAGAAACTTCTTTGCTATGAGGGTGACAGAGCACTGGAACAGGCTGCCCAGAGATGTTGTGGAGTCTCTTTCTCTGGAGACTTTCAAAACCTGCCTGTACACATTCCTGTGCAACCTGCTCTAGGTGAACCTGCTTTGGCAGGAGGGTTGGACTAGATGATCCTCAGAGGTCTCTTCCAAGTACTACCATTCTGTGTGTGAATATTCATGGGCCCATGTACAAAACTGAACACATTTGGATATTTTTGACAGAACTGTTCCTTACTCCTAGTAGCTAAAGGAACTTCTGGAACTTTAGCCTGGTATTCACAGATGGTTGGATCTCTCTAGCATTTTCATTAACCTTTCTTCTTCTGTTGAACAAGGGGCTCAGCCCATAAATAAATAATCAAATGCATAATGAATCAAGTCTTCAAAGACTGCAGAAACTCTCCAAGAACACTTTACATACAGTATTGTTTTGAAGCTAGCACTTCAACTTCACTTTGGTTAGAGTTCTTGAGAGTAAATTGCCTCCCAGTAAAGTGTAACCATCTTTAAGGCTCCTCTATATCCAGGCAGTGTTAGAATAATTATTTAGAAGGCTAGAAATCTAGATTATTGCTGACTGACCTCCTGTGCTAGAGGTTAGAGAGGAATGTGTAAATAAAACTTCTCTCCTAAGCTTTCTGTCCATTACTTCTGATGAACATGGAATGGTCTGTATTATTCCATGACCATCTAGGAATGTTTAATGAGTATTATCTTTTTTACAAGAACTACATAAAAACTCCTTAGCAATCTGTGATGGTATCTTTCAAAATATGTTAATGTTTATTGAAAAATAGAGGGAACATGCATCTTAGAGCACAATGAGAAAGCATCTGAGAATCTGGAACATGAACTAAACCCGAGGCCCTACCAAAATTACCAGAATAAACAGCTATCCCAGCCTGCTGCAATTCAGTGCTGTACAATCATCCCCAAACCAGTTCCGAACAAGCTAGCCAACGAGCAAGAAATGGTGTACCAGTGCACCTTTCCATCTACCCTAACAGGCCTTCCCAAGAAGCAGGGTGTAGCACCCTAGTCTGAATGCCATATTAACATAAATAGAAGTTTTCAAAAATAGTTCACAGATTATCAGTTATGCTGTGCATAATGCCATGTAATTCTATAGCTGATATCAGGTTTCCTGGTTTATAATTTAAAGGAGCACCATTGTTACATAGCTGATCTTAAAAAAAACTTCAACAACCATGCAGTTATTTCCTTGTCTTAGCATTTTTGGTTCATAGTTCATGGATCAATTTTGGGTTGAATTTTAAAGCATTAAAAAAAAATAAACAAGCAAGACATTAGTTCTCTTCTTGCTGTGATAAGTATGAGGCCAGGAAAAATCTAGCTCTGCAGATTGCTTCACAGCCTTAGAGGCATCAGAACATAGCATGCAGTCACAGGGGGAAAGTGTGTGGGTAAGGAAAGTGGCTTTTGTTTCTTTTAGACCTTAACTACAGCTTTTCTAGCAGGAACCTGTTATAATTTAGAGATAGACACTTTATTTGTGAATGTAGTTAGCTGAGGAAAAAACAAACCTTGCTATTCCCAGATACAGAAATTGCCATAATAGAAATTCTCTACGGAGAAGTTATGTTTATTTTTTGCAGAAATAATGCATCCATTAAAGATAGTTCAGTATTTTTCATCACATTCTGAGAATCTTATTTCAGTGATTAACATAA
>JANHGN010013976.1:0-21114 GCA_024605025.1 Megaceryle maxima
TTTCAGCTCACAGAGCAACAGTTTTTAACTGTCATCGAGTGGACCCAGAGGAGGTAAGTGCAGAGGCTCTTCCAAAATGTCTTCTCCCATCTCTCAGTGACTGTCAGCTCTTACTCCACGTCTGTACCAGAGTTGATAAGCAAAGGAGATGCCACCTCAGCTCTTGCACCCCACCATTTCCCCCCAAGGTTAATTGGACTGCATCACAGTCACGCCCGTGATCACGAGAGATTTTTGGCTGTATTATTTTCCTCTCGCATTGGTGCTGAGCAAGGATGCTGACACTGAGCAGAACAAGGAACACAAATTCCACGCAGGGGAAATCACATTGCAGTTTACACATTTCTAGGAAAGATTGCTCTTTGCTGAGCAGGCTGACTGGGTGCGACTCTGTTTTGTGATTGTACCAACCAGGCAAGATGTGATCTGTTTAACACCTACCGACTTAATGGCACCAACTTTTCTTATTCCCATTTACAGGATAATCTTGTTGCAGGAGCTGCACACAGCAGTGAAAACATTGCCCGAGGAATTCCCTCCACTCCTCCGTCCCTATGACAGCAGAGGCCGCATCTCCCAGTCACCTCCAACCCTGGCACCACCCGCAGAGCTTTCCCTCCGGTATTTTCAGTGTTTTGGGCTGAAATCACTGTACTCTGCTTTAGCCCAAAAGCATAACATTGGAAGCAAAAACTTAGCTTTGGCTTTTAAAATGGGTAAAACTACTACTAATTTTTAGAAATGAGTAATAATAATTAGTATTAGTAAATAATTAGTATTAGTAAATGAGTAATAATAATTAGACCACCCTGCAAAAGCCACTTTCTGTGAAGAGGAGGATGTAGTCCTTGAGTCAGAATCACCCAGAAGCAGAGCAGTTGTGAAGCACATCCCACAGCATGCATCAGCTGTGCACATCTTCCTCCTGCCACTGCTTTTTCAGTGGCACAGCTGCTGTGACCCATTCCTTCTTACATGGAGTGCACCTACCTCTGTCCAACCAACTTGGACACGTTACTGGCAGGTGCAGCTGAAATGGTAGAAGTTGATGAGCCACTTCAGAGCAGTTTGTTCAATTTCCATTTTTTATTGGATTAAGAAACCAGTGAAACTTCCCCTCCAACATCTACATACATGTTTAGCAAAAAGGTCTGAGGAAGCTTTGAGACTTAAGAGCCCACATTGTATTGATTCTTTCCAGCTCAGAATAGAAAACATGGGGAAAGGGCTGATCCCACCATTAACAGACACCATCGAGATCCCAGGAACATAGAATTCTTCAACTGTTAACAGCTGCCACTACACAAAGCAGTATTTGTACTTTTGCTTCTCACCTTCTAAAGCAACATGTTCCTATTCACATTTAATCAACATTACAAAGCACACAAGAAACACAGCAAAGAACTGCTCATTTTGCATCAGGAACTTTACCTTCTGATCAACATTTGAACTATGCATCTTTCTAGTGGTCACGGCCTTTTGCATCTCTCAAGGACATGCTGAATGTCTGCTCAGCTGCGTTTTCAGGATTTCCAGGCTCCTGAGCCAACTCCCTGCTTCCACAGCTTTTACTCTTTGACTTACAGAACTGCTCTGTGGATGTCGTAAGTGCCAAGCTGAAGCGTTAGGTAGGAACTGGAAACAGTTCAAGTTATTCTGTGTGAATAACAAACCCAACAATCATGTTTTAAATGCCCCTGCCCATTGCTCATGCAAAGATGGTTATAATCTTGCTCAGGACAGTCATGTCCCAGTTGTAAATGGACTCTAAAACTGTAAAATCTAGAGGTAGAAATGTTACAGTAGGAAAAAGGAGTGTCACCTGTTCTAGACACTCACGGTTTCCCTTTCAGCACAGTAATGTGGGTAGGTATTTATTTTGGTGTTCATTAAACACAGAAGTGGTGCTCTTCCTTACGGCAAGCTGACATCCTGAAGCCCTTTTCTCTTACCAGTGTAAAGAGCCCTTTCAAAGGGTATGTTTTGTCACAACACATTTCAAATCCTCTTGGTTCAGCTCTTTAAGTAATGGTTTCTGAACACTTGGTATGAAACAGGCTGCCCATTAAAGCATGCTGCATTCTTTTCCACGGTGGCGCAGGGACTGGCTGAAGCAGGGTCACCTGGCATGGACCCAAACAGCAGCTGTCACCAGCTTCTGAAAATCTTATGCTGTGGATGTAAAGGCTGCTGTGAGCCTGTGTGGGCCTTGGCATTGCAGAGGAAGAGAGCATCTCTACACCTCTGCCCTGTTCACTGGCTTTGGGGACAATTAATTTACTGTCCTGGCCAGCTAGATGCTCACCGTACTCCCCAAAGCCTTTCATGCTTCAGGACTGGAACCAGTCACCTACCTAGAGCAGGAATAATCATTTTGCCACTTGCTTCTTAAGCAGACCAGGTGCATTAGGAGTTGGTTCTCCATCAAAGCACTGAGCTTAAGGCAAAGCATTAAAAAAAAAAAAAAAAAAAATCACCTTTCTGAGCTGAGAAGAATTATCTTTCATGACCCTCCTGACACAGGCCCATCAAGGAGATTAACCTCCCAGTACAGAAGTGGTGGGTCACACAAACTCCAGGATTTCCCCATTTGTGCCCAATGGCCAGTGCTGTCCGAGGGAAAGGGTGCAAGGAAGCTCTTAATTACTTCATGAAGTGCACTCTGATTCACCACCTGCATGAAGTAGAAAGACTTTTCTGCTACCCACCAAGGTTTAAATGACACCCTAAAGGGAGTTTTCACCACAACTTTAAAGCAGATACTCCCATCACATGAATCACTGATTTAAGGACAGAACTTGCACCAAAATACATGGGGGGGGGGGGAACACCTATTTAAATACAGGGACAGACTCCAAATACAGCCCCTTACAACTTAAAACTCCAAGTTTCACTTCAACAGTCATGTTGGTTTCTCATTCACAATTTGCTATAGGACACCAAGTCAATCCTGTGCCCCACATTTGATAAATACACCTTCTCTTTTGTCTTAAGAACATTTATATTGGTCATACCAAATGCAGAGGAAAAAAAAAAACCACCACCCAAAGGCCAGGTGCCCAATACTAAAGCACATCTCAGAAAAGATGGCCCCACAGTGAGGTTAAAAACCAAGAGGAGCAGCACAGGCCACACCTGCAAATCACAGCAAGCCTGCAAGTCTTCTGGGGTTTTTTACTGAGACATTTATCAAACCCACACTTTCATAACACCGATGAGGGATCTAAGAAATAATCACACCTGTGACTGCAAAGACACAGCAGATTGAGAGTCTTCCACTCCTACAAGAACTGCTGCTGACAGAGCTGGAGGGATTACAGTGTTTGGGTTCAGCTGGTGGGTTCTTGTGTTCTCACAAGGCTCTCTCTGAACTGCTCTGGCTCAGTATCGGGCACTGCTGGAATCTGACTCGCTTCCCACAAGAAACAAATCCAGAAGGATGTATGACACGCCAGGGAATTCCTGCTGCATTTGCACAGTAAGGGGCTGTTTCTCTGTTGCATAGCAGCCAAGGGAGATACCGCTTGTGGCTCCAGCAACAGAAGTCTTCGATATTTAAAGGACTTGCAGGCAAGCTGGTTAAGTCCAATCTAGGCCCTCTCTGTAAGCAACTCATGAATAAAGATGACTTCAAAGATAACCACTGTCATAACAGCCTCATTTCAGAAAGCTAGACTAGAGCTGGCAAAAGCCATCATTGTGCATCATTAACCAAGACTGGTGTGCTAACAGCTGCTGTAAGGCCAAGATGTCCTCATGCTGGCATTGGAAATGCATTCGAAATGAGCTGTTACCAATATCCATAAGCATGGTGAACTTATTACAGCAAAGACACTCAAGAGGAACTGAAAATAGGCATATACACCTTTTAGTGTCCTCAGCTCCAAGCTCAATTCTTGTTTTGAGCAGCACATGTATTTTACTTTAGACCCCTGGAGACTGAGAGGAGTAGTTCTCCATGGACTCTGACCTACTGCATGATCAGCACAGACCAAATCAAGGGAGCATAATGCTTTTGTCTTACAAGTTTGAGAGGTAAGCATTTCCCCAAGTGCAGCTTAGGGCTGTAAACCTACATTTAACTGTTCTTGCACAGTCTTGACTTCTGCAGCAAGCCCCCAGTACTCCCCTGCCTTTGAAATGCAGTGCAGAGAAGGTAATGCCTGCACTGATCATAAGCACAGCCTGTAATTTTTCTCGTCATTATGCTAAAAACCTTAACTAAAGCAGCTTCAGTTTTTTGAAAAACATTACCCATCACCAATTAACTAATTGCGGGTGCAGAGAACAAAACAGGAACACATGCAACTCTGCAGAAGCAGCTGTAAGACTCCGTTGCTCTACACTCGCAGGGAAGCTTGGCTTGGCAGCTCAGAGCCACTTTTCCACGCCTCGGACAGAACCAGCATGAAGTGCCCAGTAGAAAAGCAACAGCAACACCGTCTGATGGCAACACGGGCAGTGTCCTCGCTTCATCTGGGTTCCACCAGGAATGTGAGTTTAGGCAAAACTAACTTTACCCCTCCTGGGCTCCCTTCCTGTACCAGCACAGCTGCTGGTACCAACAGGCAAAAGCTCAGGCTTCCTGGATAGGAGTAGGAAATGGTAAGAAACTTGACAATTTTTAGAGAACTTTTTACATCATAAAGCAACTCCAGGAAATAAAAGACAGCATCAAGTGGCACTGGAACATGCACATGATGCGCTCCTTGTACCTGATCCAATGCATCTGAGCAGATGTGTGAAATTCTTAACAGAGGTGCTGCTTTTACATCCAGTCCCGCCTGGAGAAAGGACAACGTACTGGGACAAGTGGGTGCTTGGCCAGCTGGCTAGCTCAAAACCGTGTGCATTTCATTACTAAACCAAAGAAGTTACTCCAGCAAGAGAGGTACTTAGGATAAACTGCCATTTCCCCAGCACGAGAAGCAGAAAAAGAATCCCATTACACTGCAATAAACACAACAGTTTGAGTCACCAATTTAATTTTATACAAGTCAAACTACACATTGTATAAAGAGTACAAGGCAGTTCTAATGTTTGCTATTGCATGTTACAAAAATCAATTTAGCTATAAAGGGGAATTTGTGGGATGAGTCCTATTCCACAATTTAAAGTGAATTGGCAACTGTGGTTTAGCAAAGCCTTTGTTAAGACTAGAACTCTAGCTCAAAGAGATTACATTTCCAATGAAGTTCAGACTTGCACAACAGGATTATAGCTCTCCTAGTCTGAAGCAAAAAAAAAAGTTAACAGAAATGAGTCAAAAGGGAGGGAAGACAGTTTTATTTACCTAGTTTTCATGTCCAATAGGTATTTAGAGGCTGACAAACCATACAACATACTAGTGACTCAGACCACATCCAAGAGACACATTAAAGTGTCTTACAAGTGACACTTGATATTCAAGGAAAAAAAAAAGTCAGAAAGCTTTCATTCTTTCAAGTTTGAAACGTAGGATACTTTAGCAATACTGTAGGATACAGGTTCCAGAGTACCTTTATTACCTTTAATACAGTCACAGTATGGGGGGGGTAATGTTCTTTTGGCAAGTTTGGACACAACACATGCTCCAACTCGGGTTTATTGCTGGTCTAAAATCTCCCTAGTATTGTTACCCATTTATATAGTTTGCAGCCTGCTTCCACAAATTAAGATAAACCAAAGAATTATCTGACCTGCCCAGCAAGGCAATCCTGCCTTTGGTAGCAAGCTGTAATCTATTAAGCTAATGATACCCATAGTTCTAAAACCATGAAAAAAATAGGAAAAAAAATGATACTTTCAAAAAAGCCCAGATTTAAGCCTGTTTATATTCAGTTCATTTTTAATATAAAAACCACTTTGCACTTAAAGAGTAGTTAAGTTACTCCTGCAGAAATGCTATAAAATCAAACTTTTAGCTGAATTTCTACAAAAGGGGGACTCCTCCTGCTTTGTACCACCATCCGAGCTCATCCTGTCAAATCTGGGATACAAATTAAACCTTTATGCCTCATTACTTAGTTCTTAGGCCATTCACTCCTGCAAGAGAAAAAACCCAACTTCTGAAGTACTAACATAACACTAATGGCCTGACAAGTAGGAAAATGTTCCGTAATAGTGTGCAATGTAAGAGGAGAGTTCTAGTCTTAATCTCTCGAACTAGATCTTGACCGTGAGCGAGATTTTGAACGAGATCTGGAGCGGGACCTCGATGCAGCTCTTTTGGGTGGCGACTCTGAACGAGCCTTGGCAGATGGCTGCTGCTGTGGAGAATTGGAACGAGACCTACTCCTCGACCTGGACTTAGACTTAGCATCTCCTTTACCGTTTTCTTTGGGAGATCGAGACCTGGACCTGGATCTGGACCGAGACTTCTCAGACTTCTCCTTGGATCTGCTGTGAGAGCGTGAACCCCTGTCAGACTTGGGTTTCGATTTGCTCTTTGATCTAGACTTCCTGCTTTTAGATCTGGAACGTGAGCGGTCTTTGCTTCGTGACCTAGATTTCGATCTTTCAAGAAGAGACAGATTTTATTCTGCATGAACTCAAGTGTACTTGCAGCAGTTGTAAGCATTTATCAATTAATAAGTAGCAATTCTGCACTAACAGAAAGTAAAGCATCACTTACCGGGAACGGCTTTTGGAGACACTACGAGACCTGCTTCGGCTGCTCCTACTTCTGCGACTTCTGCTCCTAGACCGCCTTCTAGATCGCGACCTAGAAACATTTAACATGTGGTACGTCCCTTATTCCTTGTCCAGTGTGCCCTGCTATGCTGTCTAAAGGAGAAAAGCTGCTAAAGGACTTCTGGAGAGCAAGTACAGCCAGGTGGAGACGTACTATTAATCCACCCAGACTCGCTCTGCTGTCAATGAATCACATACGTTTCGCATGTGAAACACTCAAACCTCGCTGCATTACCCAAAATAACGCCTTCTACATTCTCAGGCATCATCCTATCCCTAAAGCATCAACTAGAGGTACCTGCTGCAGGTAGGGCTACCTGCACCCACGCTTGGCGCAAGCAGTCTCGATGCAGAGACCAGTCCCAGAAGTTACCTTGACCTGCTGCCAGAGTAAGATCGCCTGTGGCTTGACCGTGGCTTGTCTTCAACCAGCCTGATCTTCCTCCCATTTATCTCCGTGCCATCCAGTTTGTCCAGGGCACGCTTCATGTCCGAGTACGATCGGAACTCAATCACTCCTTCATTTGTACGTTCTTTGTGAGCATCTGCATAGGTTACCTCCCCAGCTTGCCTCATGAAATCCTTTAGGGAGTACACAGAGAATTACATCACCATTTTGCACGTTTACCGTCTGCAAGTACATTAGCTAACGACAAGTTTGAGCAAAAGCAAGCAGTAATTGCATGTCAACATTCATGCTCAAATAGCTCTCAAGTACTTCCACTGAAATCCCAGTGAACACTGATGTTAAAGGAAAGTATCGGTGCCTGCGAGCCACAACAGGCTCTGCCGTGGAACATTAATACGTACTTTTAAATCCTGCCAACTACAGCGACTGGAAAGGTTTTCAACAATCAGTCTGTACTCTGTACGAACAGGTGGTCCGTATTTATCTCTTCCAGATTGTCTCCGACTGCTATATCCGCCACCACCCCCACCTTTATTGTACAAAGAAATAAAGTTAGATCGACTCCTAGCAGGGAGAAAACTAAATGTTCTGAAAAAGTTAAACAAACAGTTATATTTACTGGAGTAGGACTTTATTTCTCTAAGCCTCCAATAAACTTTGCAATTTTGCCATAATCTATATTAATGGCAAATCAAACAGACTAAAATCCTACAAGTCTGTGCTCCTAAGATCTGTTAGAGAGTGACTGCTCCTTATTAGATTCACCTTGCTAAGTTTTATTTTACAGAACATTGTAAAATATAAAACTTAACTGATTACATGCATTTCTACATTTTACAAAAACGTTTACTAGTTACACTAAGTACTTACATCACAGTATGAGGTTTTTGGTGGTGGTTTGGCCACAAAACACGCAAGGTAACAGTCACCTAGTTCAGTTTAACCAGTTTTGTCTAACCCTTGGAATCCTCACCATCACCCTGCGTCTAATGGCAAAAGGCTGCTGTCGTCATGGCTTCCGGTAAGGTCAGCCAAAGGGTCATAGGGCAAGGGTCACACAATGTATGGAAAAGCCATGGCCAATCAGGAAAGGCAGTCATCTTAGCCTCAGTGGACACAGCCTCAGCCCCACTGGTCACTTTTAAATTGAAACATCAAGGACTTGTTAAAAAGTTTGAATTGAACATGCAACAATTTTAAACAACATACATTTGATTCTTTTTAAAAAGACAGATACCCACCCCCCCAACACCAAGCCTCTAGAGAGTACCGAAAGATGAGCCTTAGTACTTTTAATTACAGTACTAGGCCGGGTCTATACCGCTCAGCTCAAGAATCTAAGCAAGTGAGCTGAACACAGAAATAGTTACAGTATCTCCCACTTAGCAGAACAGAATACTGAGAGCCTCCCCCCACCCCTCCTTTATATTCAACTGAAACATTCACACCAGAGTTCACAGCCAAGTGCTTCTACCCCCCTTACACAACAGTATTTATTCATTAACATCGGTGATGCAACATCACCACTTCATCTAAATGCTCCCAAGAACACTGGAGCCCGTAAATTAGCAGAGCGTATCTTTTCTAATTAACTAGAAACCCTTTCTAGAAGGCCACAATTTTGCAGCCAGAACCACTTCGCATATTCGCCCTGCTAAGTTTCTCAGGAGATATCTGAGTGCAAGGCTGGTGCCGAAAAAGCGTCTGCAGCACTCAGTCAGCAGATAGCTTGCTCCCAGCGATGCACCAGGTACCTGTCCCCTCCTACCACGCTCGCAGAGATAGCGACACTCCACCCCCTCAGCCCCACGGGACTCGGCCCCATCCGCACTATCACCCCCGGCTCTGCCCTGCCAACAGCCGAGCCGCCTCCCCTCGCCTCCTGCCCCTCGCCCGAAGCAGCCTTATAACCACGCAGGAAGACGGGCCCGTACTCACTGCGGCTGCTGTAGCTGTACCCGTCCCTGTCGCGGCGGGGGCCGCGGGCGTGCTCCACGATCACGCGCTCCCCGCACAGATCCTTGCCGTTCAGCTCGTAAACGGCATCATCGGCGTCTCGGGAGTCCTCGAACTCCACGAAGCCGTAACTGGCGGCGGGAGAAGAAAGACCCCGTCACCCGCCAGCCCGGCCCCGCCCGCGGTCCCGGGACGCGCGAGCCGGGCCAGGACAATGGGCGCCGGCCCCGCCGCAGCGCCCCCGCTCCCCCCCGCGCCGCCGCCATCTTGAGCCAGGAGCCACGCGGCAGCGCGGGCGGGAGAGGCCGACAACATGGGGGAGGGGGTAGCGGAGGGGTGGGGTCAGGGGGAACTTGGGTGGGATGTCAAGGGGGAGTTGGCGACTGAAGGGTTAATGGGGGGTTGAAGGGTTGAGGAGGAGTTTGGGGGTGAACGGTTGATGGAGGATGGGGTTAAGAGGGAGGAGTTTGAAGTTCTGGGGGTATGAGGAGGTGATGGGGCAAAGAAGCCTGTAGGAGGTGGCCCCCAAGTCATGGGGCACCCTACACCCCATGGAGAACCTCCCAGCCCATGGAAGCCCCCCCCAGCACCTTGGAGAACCCTCAATCCATAGGAGACCCATTGGAGAACCCTCAATCCTTGGGAGGTCCCTGAACCCATGGTGGACCCCCCCACCCACATGAGGTGTCCCCCAAGCTGTGGGACATCCTCCAACACCCTCACGGGTGTCTCCTTGCCCCCCCTCCCTACAGACGGTGACAGTGAAGGAGGCCGATGTCCACCCGCAGAACCCCCCCAAGTTTGACAAGATTGAGGACATGGCCATGCTGACCTTCCTCCATGAGCCCGCTGTCCTCTACAACCTCAAGGAGCGCTACACTGCCTGGATGATCTACGTGAGCCTTCCCATGAGACCATGGGGCACCTGAGAATGGGGTGGGGCCTTCCCTGCAGCCTGTGGGGTGGATGGAAGCTGGCAACCCCTTCCCTAAAGCTCTTGGAACTGGACGGGCCTTCCAGAGAGTCTGTGGGCCACCTAGAACCTGGTGGGACTTCCCCATGGGCTTTGGGGCTTCTAGAACCCAGTGTCCCTTCTCCAGCCCTCTTGGGCCACCTAGACCTGAGACGTCCCCTCCTGATGGGTTGGCACCTCATGGTCCTGACCCACCTGCTTCTTCTTCAGACCTACTCAGGGCTCTTCTGTGTGACGGTCAACCCCTACAAGTGGTTGCCTGTCTACAACACCGAGGTGGTGGCCGCCTACCGGGGCAAGAAGCGGAGTGAAGCTCCACCCCACATCTTCTCCATCTCTGACAACGCCTACCAGTACATGCTGACAGGTAGGGACCTCCTGCCAGGACCCCAGACTTAGAAGCGTCCTGACAGGCCTGGGAGGATGGAGAACCCCAACCCCAAACATCTCCCTCAGCTTGGTCCCACCTGACTCCTCTCTCCTCCTGGCAGACCGTGAGAACCAGTCCATCCTCATCACGTATGTCCCCACCTCTCCATGGCCCTGCCCCATCATGGTGGGGTGGGATGGAGAAGCCACCATGATGTTCTCCGACCTCTCACTGTTGTCCATCCCAGCGGAGAATCCGGGGCGGGGAAGACGGTCAACACCAAGAGGGTCATCCAGTACTTCGCCAGCATTGCTGCCATCGGCGACCGCAAGAAGGAGGTGGCCAATAGCAGCAAGGTGGGGCCTTAGACCACATGCCTTTGGTGGTGACCTTCCCCCAGTGGTGTCCACACCCAGCCCCGCCCTTCTGCATTGTCCTACCCCACCAGGGCACCCTGGAGGACCAGATCATCCAGGCCAACCCTGCCTTGGAGGCCTTCGGCAATGCCAAGACCGTCCGCAATGACAACTCGTCGCGATTTGTGAGTGGAGGCGGGGGTGGGATCCATGGGGCAGGATCTGTGGGGCAGGACTTCCCGGGAGGAGGTGGCCACCTCCACCTCATGCTGCTGCTCTCCCAGGGGAAGTTCATCCGGATCCATTTCGGAGCCACCGGGAAGTTGGCGTCGGCCGACATTGAGACCTGTGAGTAGTTGAGGGCTCCAGGAGAGGACATTGGGTTGTCCATCTGTCCATCCATGTGTCCATCCATCTCCTCCCCCTAACATCCACCCACCTTCACTCCATCCCTCAGACCTCCTGGAGAAGTCCCGTGTCATCTTCCAGCTGAAGGCTGAGAGGAACTACCACATCTTCTACCAGATCCTCTCCAACAAGAAGCCAGAACTGCTGGGTGAGTCAGGGGGAGAGTTGGTCACACACACTTGGCCTTAGGTGGTCTTCCCCTCCTCCACTTGTCTGCTCATTTTTGGGGCAAGTGAGGACAATTTGGGGCCATTTGGTGGTTGGAAACACTCTGGTTTTGTCTCCATCCCGGACCACTGTGGAGCAGAGATGCTTCTGATCACCAACAACCCCTATGACTACAGCTACGTCTCCCAGGGAGAGGTGACTGTGGCCTCCATCGATGACTCGGAAGAGCTGTTGGCAACTGACGTAAGTGGTGGGGGTGGGCAGGTGGACATCCTATGGATGGATGGATGGATGGATGGATGAGCAGGACAGGCAGAGGGACATGCGGGTGGTGGCCAGCAGATGGGACATACCCTCAGCTCAGCAGTGGGTTTGGCCAGGGTCTCTCCAACCCCCGGTGTCCACCTCCTCCCTGCTCAGAGCGCTTTCGATGTCCTGGGCTTCACCGCTGAGGAGAAGGCCGGTGTCTACAAGCTGACAGGTGCCATCATGCACTTTGGCAACATGAAGTTCAAGCAGAAGCAGCGGGAGGAGCAGGCGGAGCCGGACGGCACCGAAGGTGGGCTGGGCTGGGCCATATTTGGGGGTCACCAGGCTTCCCCCACTTCCCCCAAGCCATGGGCTGAAGTGGGACCTCACAATGTGTCGTCTTCTCGGTGCTCTGCAGATGCTGATAAGTCCGCGTACCTGATGGGGCTGAACTCAGCTGATCTTCTCAAGGGTCTGTGCCACCCCCGGGTGAAGGTGGGCAACGAGTATGTCACCAAGGGGCAGAATGTCCAGCAGGTGAGGAGGATGCTCCCAAAACCACCTCCTTTTGGTGCCATCCTGTGCAAGGAGGACACCGAGAACCTGTGTCTCGCTGGTGGGATGTCCCTTTTTCAGGTGTACTACTCTATCGGGGCCTTGGCCAAGGCTGTCTATGAGAAGATGTTCAATTGGATGGTGGTGAGGATCAACAACTCGCTGGAGACCAAGCAGCCACGGCAGTACTTCATCGGCGTGCTGGACATCGCTGGCTTTGAGATCTTTGATGTGAGGCCCTGCAGGGGTGGCCATGGGGTGGGGGCCGTTGGTCCTCTTGGGGCCTCGGTTGGTCTCAAACTACACGTTGACCTTGTGTGGAAGCTTGGCCTCTTTGGGCATTGTGATGACTCCACTGGGAGTCATGTGGCCCCTGTTGACCCCAGTGGGTGTCGAGGTGACCCCGTTGACCCTGTGGGCCTTCCCCTCTCCCCAGTTCAACAGCTTCGAGCAGCTCTGCATCAACTTCACCAATGAGAAGCTGCAGCAGTTCTTCAACCACCACATGTTCGTGCTGGAGCAGGAAGAGTACAAGAAGGAGGGGATTGAGTGGGAGTTCATTGACTTTGGCATGGACCTCCAGGCCTGCATCGACCTCATCGAGAAGGTACCGCCTCCCACAGAGCCTCCTGGAGAGGACCCTTTCAGTTAGAGTTCGCTGGTGACTCTTGAGGGTGGCCTGTTGGGTTGTGCTCGGTGTCCTCCATCCAACAAGGTCTTCTCTGCAGCCCATGGGGATCATGTCCATCCTGGAGGAGGAGTGCATGTTCCCCAAGGCCTCAGACATGACCTTCAAGGCGAAGCTCTACGACAACCACCTGGGCAAGTCGGCCAACTTTGGGAAGCCACGCAACGTGAAGGGGAAGGCAGAGGCCCACTTCTCGCTCACCCACTACGCCGGCACTGTGGACTACAACATCCTGGGGTGGCTGGAGAAGAACAAGGACCCCCTCAACGAGACGGTGGTGGGGCTCTACCAGAAGTCGGGCCTCAAGCTCTTGGCCAGCCTCTTCTCCAACTACGCCGGGGCAGATGCTGGTGGGTGGGTGGTGGGTGGATGGAGAAGCCCACCAGAGTGGGCTCTCTTCTGTCTCTCCTACCTCAACCCACCCGTCTTCTCCCCAGGTGGTGATGGAGGGAAGGGAAAAGGAGCCAAGAAGAAAGGTTCCTCCTTCCAGACAGTCTCAGCCTTGCACCGGGTGAGGGACCTACACAGGGGACCTGCCATGGGGCAGAGGAAGGACAAACCCCCTCACCACCCCCTTGGCTTCTCCCCTGCTGGCTCTAGACAACCTCTTCTCTCCTCCCCAGGAGAACCTCAACAAGCTGATGGCCAACCTCAAGACCACGCACCCCCACTTCGTCCGCTGCCTGGTCCCTAATGAGCGGAAGGCGCCGGGTGAGAAAACGGGGGACAGGGGTGGGTGGGGCTGGTGGGTGTGCCTTGTGGATGACCCTCCCCCTCTAACCCCACCACCAGGCGTGATGGACAACCCCCTGGTGATGCACCAGCTCCGCTGCAATGGGGTCTTGGAGGGGATCCGCATCTGCCGCAAGGGCTTCCCCAACCGCATCCTCTACGGGGACTTCCGCCAGCGGTAGGAGACAAGGAGGAGATGTGGGGAGGGGGTGGACAACCCCGCTCAGGCTGATCTTGGGGTGTCCCATCTTCTCCGGCCACCAGGTACCGCATCCTGAACCCTGCAGCCATCCCCGAGGGGCAGTTCATTGACAGCCGCAAGGGTACTGAGAAGCTCCTGGGGTCCATTGACATCGACCACAACCAGTACAAGTTTGGGCACACCAAGGTGAGGACACGTGGTCTCTGTTCCCCATGGTCCCACCGTCCATGAGGTCATATGGACTGCCTGGTCCCACCACCCACATGTCCACCTGCCCATATACAGCCCCATCCACCCACCAACCCATCCATCTGTCCACCAACCCTTCCCAACCAACTCATCCTCTCCTTCACCCACCTCCTCTCTCCTCACGCACCGTCTTTCTTCATCAGGTCTTCTTCAAGGCCGGGCTGCTGGGGCTGCTGGAGGAGATGCGGGACGAGCGCCTCTCCCGCATCATCACCCGCATCCAGGCTCAAGCCCGGGGGCAGCTCATGCGCATCGAGTTCAAGAAGATCCTGGAGCGTCGGTGAGCAGGACTGGGGGAGACGGGGTCATTCTCCTCAGGGAGGGACCTCCAGGTCCATAGCATGTGCCATCTGTGTCCCCATCATAGAGATGCGCTGCTGGTGATCCAGTGGAACATCAGGGCCTTCATGGGTGTGAAGAACTGGCCTTGGATGAAGCTCTACTTCAAGATCAAGCCCTTGTTGAAGAGCGCTGAGACAGAGAAGGAGATGCAGGTGGGAGGAGGTCACGGGACAGGCGGGTTGGGCCAACCAACCATATGGGTTGGGTGGGGGTTGGTGGACAGAGGGGATTGGGCATCACTATTGGTCTCCTTGGCTCTGGCACAGAACATGAAGGAGGAGTTTGGGCGGCTGAAGGAGGCCCTGGAGAAGTCGGAAGCCCGACGGAAGGAGCTGGAGGAGAAGATGGTCTCCATGCTGCAGGAGAAGAATGACCTTCAGCTCCAAGTGCAGGCTGTGAGTGAGGTCGTCCCCCAAAACCACATCAAGGCAGTGGCCACCACCCTGCTTCACCTGCCACCCAAATACAGGAGCAGGACAACCTCAACGATGCTGAGGAGCGCTGTGACCAGCTGATCAAGAACAAGATCCAGCTGGAGGCCAAGGTGAAGGAGCTGACGGAGCGGCTGGAGGACGAGGAGGAGATGAATGCTGAGCTGACAGCCAAGAAGAGGAAGCTGGAGGACGAGTGCTCAGAGCTCAAGAAGGACATCGATGACCTGGAGCTGACTCTGGCCAAGGTGGAAAAGGAGAAACACGCCACTGAGAACAAGGTGAGGCTGAGGAAAGGCCTCAACTGCAGGCTGAGGAGACTTGAGTCAGTTCAGGCTGGCTGGGTTGGGCTGAGGAGACCCAAGCCAGTTGGGTTGGGCTGCATCAAGAAGACCCAAGGGCCTTTGGGTTCTCCTGCACTGAAGTGGCCTTACTGGCCAAGGCCAACAGTTGCTTCCCACAGCTCTGCTCTACATTTGGCACCAAGACCTGATGTTTCTCCTTCTGCAGGTCAAGAACCTCACAGAGGAGATGGCTGGGCTGGATGAAAACATCGCCAAGCTGACGAAGGAGAAGAAAGCCCTACAAGAAGCTCACCAACAAACGCTGGATGACCTGCAGGCAGAGGAAGACAAGGTCAACACCTTGACAAAGGCCAAAGTCAAGCTGGAACAGCAGACGGATGATGTGAGTGTGGGTTGGGCCCACCACAGGCACTGCCAGGAAGCTCCCTGGGGCAGAGAGGGTAAAAACCTGAGGCTTCTCCCCATTTCTGCATTTCCACACAGCTCGAAGGCTCCCTGGAACAGGAGAAGAAGATCCGGATGGACCTGGAACGGGCGAAGAGGAAGCTGGAAGGTGACTTGAAGCTGTCTCAGGAAAACATCATGGACCTGGAGAATGACAAGCAGCAGCTGGAGGAGAAGCTAAAGAAGTGAGGCTGGACCTTCTGCCCCAGTGCAACCCAGGCAGGAGGCATGGGATGAGACCTCAGCGCTCTCCACCTTCTTCCACAGGAAAGAGTTTGAGATCCACCAGCAGAACAGCAAGATTGAGGATGAGCAGGCACTGGCCCTGCAGCTCCAGAAGAAGCTAAAAGAGCTGCAGGTGAGGGATCGAGTCTCTGCCTAGTTGGGCTTGGGCCGAAGGGCCACCATTGTGGTGGGTTGAGTTGAAGAGTCTCCAGCCTGTTGCGTTGACCTGAGATAAGAGTCTCCAGCCAATGATTTGGTTTGGGCTGAGCTGAAGAATTTGCAGTTGGTTGTGTTGAAGATTCTCCAGCTGGCTGGGTTGAGTTGAGCAGACAACTTGGGTGGGGTCAAGCCTGATGGCAACCTCTCCTTCCCCGGAACCCAGGCACGGATTGAGGAACTGGAGGAGGAGCTGGAGGCAGAGCGGACGGGCAGGGCCAAGGTGGAGAAGCTGCGCTCAGACCTGTCACGGGAGCTGGAGGAGATCAGCGAGCGGCTGGAGGAGGCGGGTGGGGCCACCTCGGTGCAGCTCGAGCTCAACAAGAAGCGGGAGGCGGAGTTCCAGAAGATGCGGCGGGACCTGGAGGAGGCCACGCTGCAGCACGAGGCCACGGCCGCCGCCCTGCGCAAGAAGCACGCGGACAGCGTGGCTGAGCTGGGCGAGCAGCTCGACAACCTCCAGCGCGTCAAGCAGAAGCTGGAGAAGGAGAAGAGTGAGCTCAAGCTGGAGCTGGATGATCTCAGCTCCAACATGGAGCAGCTGATCAAGGCCAAGGTAGGAGGAGGCCAAGGTGGACATCTCAGCTCCAGTGTGGCCACCAGTCTCCTGTTTCATCCTTTGCTCCTCCCAGGTGGGCATGGAGAAGGTCTCCCGCACCATGGAGGACCAGGCGGCTGAGCACCGGGCCAAGCTGGAGGAGACCCAACGAGTCCTCAATGACACCAACACCCAACGGGCCAAGCTCCAGACTGAGAATGGTGGGAGCTCTGAACCCTGGCATCCCCAGCTCCTCATCCTCACCCCTACACCTCATATCTCCACCCCCTGCCCCACCCCTAAAGACCTCCCCTACCTCTGCAGGAGAGCTGTCCCGCCAGCTGGAGGAGAAGGAGGCCCTCATCTCGCAGCTCACCAGGGGCAAGCAGTCCTACACCCAGCAGATGGAGGACCTGAAGAGGCAGCTGGAGGAGGAGATGAAGGTGCAGTTCATGGGGTGGCTGAGAGTCCAGGAGGGCCACAAGATGAGGTCTCCTTTAGTCCTCCATAAGGAGTCATGTTCAGGCTGTTTGGGTGATTCCATCTAAGGGTGGTTGAGTTGGGTTACATTGGTCTAATGGTGGATGGGTTGGGATGAGCTGGTTATCTGGGAGGTGGTTGGGGCGGTCTCCAGGTGGTTGGGTGGGATTGGACCAGGTGAAGTCAAATTGGGGTGGCCTAAAGCTGGTTGGGTGGGCCTGGAGGTGTTGAGGTTAGGTTGGGATGGTCTAGAAAAGGTTGGGCTGAGAAACAGTCCCACTGGTGAGTTGGAGAACCTTGAGATAGCTCAAGGTGATGTGGGCCTAACAGTCCCATCTTCTCCTCGCCCCCCAGGCCAAGAATGCGCTGGCCCACGCCCTCCAGTCGGCCCGGCACGACTGCGACCTGCTGCGGGAGCAGTACGAGGAGGAGACGGAGGCCAAGGCTGAGCTCCAGCGCTCGCTCTCCAAGGCCAACTCTGAGGTGGCTCAGTGGAGGACCAAGTACGAGACGGACGCCATCCAGCGCACTGAGGAGCTGGAGGAGGCCAAGTGAGTCCTCTTGCCCCGTGATGGGTGATCATGGGGTGGGACAAACACATCTCCAAGGTGGGGACACCATGAGGTCCTCCAAGCTGAGGGCACTTGCAGGAGAAAGATCCACATCCTTCCCAAGGGCAACTTAGGTGGGATTGGATGCCAGAAAACCTCTTTGACCATGAGGGTGGACCTCAGAGGAGGTTGGAGGAGACACCACCACCATGTGGGTGATCCCAAGTGGTGGGGCAGCTCCTGCTGGGCAGGGGAGAGTGGAGACCCCTCCACTGGAGAAGGATCTGGAGCCCATAGAGGGACCTGACGACGTAGAGCAGAGCCTTGGCCAGCCTCTAGGTGGAAGAAGGTTTGGGTTTGGCCCACTTGGTCCATGGGTCACCAGAGCCGGGTGTCTCACTGGTGCCCCGGGGCAGGAAGAAGCTGGCCCAGCGGCTGCAGGAGGCTGAGGAGGCAGTGGAGGCGGTCAATGCCAAGTGCTCCTCCCTGGAGAAGACCAAGCACCGGCTGCAGAATGAGATTGAGGACCTCATGGCAGACGTGGAGCGGTCAAACGCTGCTGCCGCCGCCCTGGACAAGAAGCAGAGGAACTTTGACAAGGTGTGAGCACTGTGGTGGTGGGACAGCCGGAGATGGGGGGGACACGTGGAGATGGGGTTGACCATTTGCTTGGCCTCAGGTCGTGGCCGAGTGGAAGCAGAAGTTTGAGGAGTCACAGACAGAGCTGGAGGCATCACAGAAGGAGGCCAGGACCCTCAGCACCGAGCTCTTCAAGCTGAAGAATGCCTATGAGGAGTCACTTGAGCACCTGGAGACCTTCAAGAGGGAGAACAAGAACCTCCAAGGTGAGACTGGGGCCTTCCCCCTGCCTACCTTGTGGTTCTCCACCCCCTTCCATGTGGGCTGATGGGGTCTCAACTGAGCAGAGGAGATCTCGGACCTCACGGAGCAGCTGGGCGCCAGCCACAAGACCATTCACGAGCTGGAGAAGGTCCGGAAGCAGCTGGATGCTGAGAAGCTGGAGCTTCAGGCTGCTCTGGAGGAGGCTGAGGTGAGCCACGGCCCATTCCCACATTTCTCCATGTTCTCCTGGTCTCCTTTGTGGTCCTCAGTGTCCTTTCTGTCCCCACCAGGCCTCACTGGAGCATGAGGAGGGGAAGATCTTGAGGGCCCAGCTGGAGTTCAACCAGGTCAAGGCAGACTATGAGCGCAAGCTGGCCGAGAAGGATGAGGAGATGGAGCAGGCCAAGCGCAACCACCTGCGGGTGGTGGATTCACTCCAGACCTCGCTGGATGCCGAGACCCGGAGCCGTAATGAGGCCCTGAGGCTGAAGAAGAAGATGGAGGGCGACCTCAATGAGATGGAGATCCAGCTGGGCCACGCCAACCGCATGGCTGCTGAGGCCCAGAAGCAGGTCAAGACATTGCAGGGCCTCCTCAAGGTACCCACCAGCCCTCTGTCCCAGGAGCAGCTGAGGTGTAGCAGGTTCCTCCACCCCTCGGTGGTGGGTGGGGGGAGGTCCACCCCTTTCCCCACCATCCCCACCCCTACTGCTGCCTTGCAGGACACCCAGTTGCAGTTGGACGACATGGTGAGAGTCAACGAGGACCTGAAGGAGAACATCGCTATTGTGGAGCGGAGGAACAACCTGCTGCAGGCGGAGCTGGAGGAGCTGCGGGCGGTGGTGGAGCAAACGGAGAGAGCCCGCAAGTTGGCTGAGCAGGAGCTGATCGAGGCCAGCGAGAGGGTCCAGCTCCTCCATTCTCAGGTGAGACCATGTGTATCTCCAAGGAGAGAAGTCACCTCCATCCAGGGATGCTCAAAACCTAGAGAAATCACGGGTGTGGGCTTCTGGGTTGAGTTACCAAGGACCTCCTCTATCTGGAGATCCTTGAAGCCTGTAGAGATGGGAGGAGGGTCTCTGAGTCCTGAGGGGCCGGAGAAGGATGGGGCAGCAGCCCCATGGCCACCTCCTGAGATCCTCTTGTCCATCTCCAGAACACCAGCCTCATCAACCAGAAGAAGAAGATGGAGAGTGACATCTCCCAGCTGCAGACAGAGGTGGAAGAGGCTGTCCAGGAGTGCAGGAATGCTGAGGAGAAGGCCAAGAAGGCCATCACTGACGTGAGTGCTGTGGTGGGACCCCTTCCACCACAGGGTGATGGAGAACATGCCTTGGACCTCCTTCTCTGATGGCTTCTCTCCTGGGGCAGGCGGCCATGATGGCGGAGGAGCTGAAGAAGGAACAGGACACCAGCGCCCACCTGGAGCGGATGAAGAAGAACATGGAGCAGACCATCAAGGACCTGCAGCTGCGTCTGGACGAGGCTGAGCAGTTGGCCCTCAAAGGGGGCAAGAAGCAGCTGCAGAAGCTGGAGGCCCGTGTGAGGGAGCTGGAGAACGAGCTGGAGGCCGAGCAGAAACGCAACGCCGAGAGCGTCAAGGGCCTGCGCAAGTCCGAGCGGCGCGTCAAGGAGCTCAGCTACCAGGTGGGGCCACCACAGCCCAGGCCTGGGAGTCACCTAGAGCATGGCAGAGACGCTGGCCATGGGGACAGGGAGGACCTAGATCGTCACCTCTACGATACAGAGCTAGAACATGGTTGACCTCATGGCCACAGGTGACCCAGAACATTGACCCGGTGGCCAGAGGGATGTGGATGACCCAGAACATCACCTGTTGCCTCCATGCCCCCAGAGATACAGGCCACAAGACACCTAGACCTCACTGATTACCTAGAACATGGTGGCTACAGGGTCATGGAGAAGCTCAACCACAGCTCAGCCCTAGCTGGGAGGTCTCTGGGCAGTGTGGCCAAGGCGTGGCTGAGGCTGGTGGTACCCTGGGACCAGTCTCCAGCCCCATCTCTCTCCCCACAGACAGAGGAGGATAAGAAGAACCTGCTGCGGCTGCAGGAGCTGGTGGACAAGCTGCAGATGAAAGTCAAGGCCTACAAACGGCAGGCGGAGGAGGCGGTGGGTGCCATGGCCGGGTGGGAGAGAGGCGGAGGAGATGGAAGGGATGGATGGAAGGGAAGGGATGGATGGAAGGGATGGAGGTGGTGCTGCCCCACTGAGGACCTGCCCCCCCAGGAGGAACAGGCCAACACCAACCTGGCCAAGTTCCGGAAGGCGCAGCACGAGCTGGACGAGGCCGAGGAACGCGCTGACATCGCCGAGTCCCAGGTCAACAAGCTGCGGGCCAAGAGCCGCGACATCGGAGCCAAGGTAGGACCTCCCCCTGCCCCACCCACCACCCCACAGCTGCCCCACAGCCGCCTCACAGCCACCCACCCACCCCTGTCTTCTCTCCCACCCCAGAAGCTGCACGACGAAGAGTGACCTGACCCCATCAGCGGTGACCCCACCACCAGAGACCCCCCCTCCCCTCCCCCGTCCAAGACGAGGGCCTAACGATGTAATTAACATAATTAACAACAACCGGAAGGGGCTGGGGGGAGGACACAATGTCTCCTCACCCACCCCACCCAAAAACATGACCATGGAGAAGCATCAATGTGTGGAAGAACTTTCAATGGTGCCCGAACGTGAGGGGCTGGAGGGGTCTAGGGGGGGAGGAGGTGGTTATGGGGCA
>JANHGN010013977.1:30886-41563 GCA_024605025.1 Megaceryle maxima
TGTGCTGAGGACTCCAGAGCTGCCCCAGCACTGCAGGGGGGTCTCCCCAGATCAGAGCCCTGGGAGCAGAGGGGCAGAATCCCCCCCTCTGCTCCCAGGTGCCATCGTCTGCTGTGCTGCCAGTGCATGGGGTCGGCCCCGCTCCAGCTTCTCACCCACCATTATCCCCAGGTCTTTCTCTGAAGGGCCTCTGCTGATCCCTTCACCTGTGTTGATATTGAGGACTGACCCTTACTGAAGCTAAGGATACTAAAATACACACAAATCCATATGCATGTCAAATAAATAAAGCAGCAAAGGACAGTTTAAGCTCTTCATACTCCTGCTGGTAAGATTTTAGTCATGCAGATTTTGATACTGAAGGCAATGGGATGACTCGCACAGGGGAATAAAACAATGAAAATCTGCCCCTAGTTGATTTTAGAAACACATTATAGTCATGTGCTGAAATAATTGTAATTTCACAGTGGTAATTTAGCTTTAAAAGTGTCAGGTAAAACACTGCAAAAGTACTGAATCATGACATGGCTGGCTTATGTTTTAAAGAAAGAGTTATTCACTTCTTTAAAGAGTTTAAAGTCAAGTTAAAGCTTAAAGGAGTTCTTTAATGCACAGTGTTGCTCATTAGGACCCCACAAATAGTTGTCACTCCATCATCTAGATGTTGTTCCCCTTGTGCTGCCTTTCTGCTGTATGATAACATAGGTTGTATTTGGCTTCAGAATTTTTGAGGGAAACTTGTTTTATTTTGTCTGTTTGTTTGGTTTTGTTTGGTTTTTTTTTTGGTGGGGCGGGGGGGGTGTTGGTTTTTGGCTTTTTTGTTTTTGGTTTTTTTTCAGTGACTATCATACAACAGATGTACTGTTTTAAGCCTCTCTCCGTGTGAGGTTAAGCTCTTCCACTCTTCATAAAGTGTTTTGTAGCTCATTGTTAGTATATTGACCTCTGATGAATTAGTGCCATTTACTGAGAAAGAGCAAGGTGTTTGTACCATTGCTGTGTCCTAGCTGACCATCCTAGTGGGTTATTAACTATTCCACAGGAGGGATTCATTTGGTTTTGAATAGATTTGTTTTTTTCTTGCCAGCCATAAGCTAAGCATTCGTTTCGGCAAATAAGAGCTTCTGATTAAATATTTTACTGATGGAAAATCTCTGTATGTGGAATTTTACAGAAGTGGGGATGATTATCGTTAGTGCTCTCTTTCTCCGATCAGAAATAGTAAACGAAGTCCATTGTTGAGGATTAGGTGTGATAATGTTGGCAACTGTGGTAGACAGAAGTACGAAACTGTTAGCAGTGGTGTGTTTCAGCTTGTTTTTCACTAATGAGAAAAGACTGATCTTCCTGGGAAGGTGCACTTCTTTACCACAGAGGTGATTTGTTGTGATGTTGGTGCTTTGCAGTTGAATTTGAACAATCCAACATGAAAATTCTTTGCTATCTTTCTTGTCTGAATTGTGTGCCTCGAAAGTTTTATGCTTTGGAGTGTACTGACAGTAGGCAAATGCAGTGTAGGTAGTACACTAAAAGTAGAGTATCCAACCCCTTTTATAGCATTATTTTGTTGTGAAATATTTCTGATTATCTTGTTCTCAGCTGTCTCTGGTGCTTTTCATGAACCTTAATAGGTCTAAGTCTGCAGTCTTAGATTTATGGATTAATTAGAAAGAGTGAGAATTTTCCCATATTTGGGCAGATACAAGCAGGGATCTGCAAGCAAAACACAGTATCACAGAGTGGTGGGTGTTGGAAGGGATGTCTGGAGATGATCTGGTGACACCTCGCTGTCACAGCAGTGTCACCCTGAGCAGGGGGCCCAGCAGCGCAGGGTCCAGGCGCCTTTGGAATCTCTCCAGACAAGGAGACTCCACAATCTCTCTGAACAGCCTGGCACAGGCTCTCACACCCTCACACCAAGCTTTCTCCTCACGTTCAGGTGGAACCTCCTGGTTTCAGTTTGTGCCCATTGCCCCTTGTCCTGTCACTGAGCACCACTGACAAGAGTCTGGCCCCATCCTCTTGACATGCACCCTTTAGATATTGATAAACATTGATAAGATCTTCCCTCATTCTTCTCCAGCTGAAGAGCTCCAGGGCTTTTAGCCTCTCCTGGGCACAGTGATGCTCCAGCCCCCTCATCATCTTCGCAGCCTCCAGTGGACTGTCTCCAGTAGTTCCTTGTCTCTCTTGAACTGGTAACTGGAAAACTGACTGAGTACTCCAGAAGTGGCCTTCCTAGAGCAGAACAGAGTAGAGGGTGGGGAAAACCTCCCTCGACCTGCTGGCCACACTCTTCTTTAGGCACCCAGGAGACCACTGGCCTTTTTGACCACAGGGACACATGGCTGGCTCATGAACATGACTGTGTTCAGACTTCCATCAATAATAAGTGTGTTCTTTGGTACTATAAGTTAATGCTTTTGAAAATGTGATATATGTAAGTTACTGGGCCTTTTCACAAATAAAGCAGCGTCACTAGGACACTGTCCTTTTGCACAGCACTAATGGTTTTGCTCCTTAGGAAAGAAGTTACCTAATCTTAGAGCAGGTCAATAAATGGGCAGATTAGAGGCTAACTTTTTTTGTCATACTGTCACTGTAAACAGTCCAGAAAGAGATAAAAATGGGGCAGCGGGTAAGTTTAGTAGCCAGGAATAGTTCATTTTTCTAAAGAACAAACAAAAATTGTTAAAAAGAGCATCTTAGGTAACCTTTCAGAGGCAGAGAGGTTGGAAGCTGTGCATTGGCTTTATTAATTCTCAGTAAGCAAAGGTATGTGCCAGACCCAGACATTCTCATTCAGCAATCACGTGTTGAGTGCATGGGCAAGTCACCTTTGTATCATTCCAGAGTTCGTGCTGAGGTCTACTTTGTGTTCATTCTTATTGTGTTTCCTGGGAAACAGAAACAGTGTAGAATAATAGTGGTTTACTAAACAGCTGGGAATATTGTGTTTGATGGCAAAGTACATTGCATGCCCATGATGATATTTTTCCTTGGCTCTGTAAAAGGATCAGGATTTTTTCTTTTTTTACAAATTTAAAACACCAAATAATAACTATTCCTGCTGGAAGGCAGGAGAAATATAGAAAAAATTGTTTCCAAAGCACATACAGGATCCAGTTTTGGCTTCTCTTGAAAGACTGTGCCATCAGCCCTTCCCTGTGTAGTTGGGAGATGCTGCCTTACATGTATCTCTTGTGTGATTCTGGCTTAAGTTCCCCAAAAGACTATGAAGAAAGGAATATAAAATACAAAACTAAATAAGAACTAAGTTGTATTTTCCTGCTTTACTCACAGAATCAAGCAGAACTTTGAATTTGAAACTCTTTTTTTTTTTTTAAATTTAAACAGTAAAGTGTTTTGAATCTTAATAGACTTAATTTTTCAGTGAATTTGTGATCATGCTCAAAAAGCTTGTATCGTTTTAGAAGGGATTACAAATTTGATGGTTGTTCACAATAATAGAAATATGAAACAACAGTAGAAAGAGGTATGTGCCTCCTCCATAAACTGAAATTTCTAATATGTATAAACTCTGTCTATGCTGGGGAAAAATGTTTGTGTCATATGTTTATTCAGGCTTGGTAAAACCATAGAAAATCATAGACAAAATCAGAAATTTTAAAGAAGTGAATAAGGGAGTCACAAAAGCGGAATAGCAGAGATTAAAAGCCAGACAAGAATACAGCATGTGAGTGCTTTCTTGGAAGAGAACATCTTTCTGTGAGTCAACCTGGTAGAGAAAGAGGAATTGCCAAAACATGGGGAGAGGCGGGAGACAACAGTTAGCATCTTTGGCTTTAATAATAAAGGACATAACTGAATAATAAATCAGGTTTTGCTCAGATACCTTCTGACCCCTCCATCCAAAACACAGTACTATAGATCATTAGATGGAGGAGCTCCTGCTCACTGTGCCTTCTCTTGTCTTGTGGCATGATTAGAATCTGCCAGCTCAATGGGATTCACCCATGTAAATGACCATTCGTCCACAACAGCCTCTGGGTCAGAGATGTGACACAACCACTGTGTTGTCCTTAAATAACCGTTCTGCAGAGTAACATCAGCTTAATTTTCTCCAGAAGACATTTCTAGGTTAACAGCAGGGCTCTCTGGAAGAATTTTAGTTAATCATTTTCTCATTGGCAGGTGATGTTATACCAAAATAGAAAAACTGTGCTCAAAATTTTAATTCCAGGCAATGTTTCCAATGGGCAGAACTGAAGCATTTTGTTTTATTGACCCAGAGCAGCCATTGGAAATCTAGAGTTGGCAGTCTCTGTAGGAAATATCTCTATGGTAAGATCTCAGATGTTGACCTATTGCACTTAGACAATGTACGCTGTGGTTTGTTACGGTGCTTTTCTCATGATGGCAAAAGAAAAAAAATACTCACATCCTTACTCTACAGAGTTGTAAAGAGCCAAAAAGCAATGAAACAAGATGCTTGAGCCTTCCACGCTGCTGATACTGCTCAGCAGGGGGAACCCATAAAGTAGGGGCACCAATGACGATAACACTGTGGCCACCAAAATGTGTCAGTCACATCTCCCTACCATCTCTCCGAGATAATTTCCTTGTAAGACGTGTCCATTCCTTCTGCTGCCCCTAGCAATCCCTACTGTACTTGTATACCTTGAAACTTGCAAATGAGTGAACTGAGAACGCTATAATGAATAGTTCCAGAGGTGTACTAGGAAGTCCTGGGATGAAGTCTTCCTCAAGTAAAGCTTCCACAAGTAGTCTCTGCTTCAGTGTAACATTATTCACTGACAGTGGCCATGACATTAATACCTTTTTGTTGATGTTGCTGTGTTAGCATAGACTTTTTGAGGTGATGTATAGGGGACTGTAGTGAAGATAGTCAAAACTCTTTCCGGCAAAAAATTGATCATATGTGATGTCATAAAAAGTTTCAGCCAGCTGGGGTGTCTCCTGAGTAAAATAATATGACAAAGCTAAGCTTGGCAGATGAAAACCTCCCAGTGTGGAAGTGCCTTGATATCTTCTGATTGCTATGGTAGGAAAAACAGAAGTGAAAACACCACTACAAAATACTACGCTGTCTTTTTATAGGCTGCTGTTTTAAATGGTGTCAGTAGAGCTGTAAATTGTAAGCTTCTGGCACAGAGTGTAACATTCCAGAAAAAGAATATTTTTTTCCACAGAATCAGATTTACCGTTTAATAACAAACAGTGTGAATGTAGCCCAGTGAACTTTAACACATCAAGGACAGTGTTCTCAAATAAAGTGGCCTGCAAAGGTGACAGAGTTCAGTTCTGGTCTTCTAGACCTTTGAAGCTAGTTTGTTTAATTTGGGGCAAGTTTATATACATGAAAGAGAACTGTATATTCTGGCTTTGGAATCTAGATTGCTGTTTAACCACCATTCATAATTATGGTATTACTTATTAATCTTTGTGGCCTTAGGTCATTAGAGGTCTGAAATGCAGCTGCATGGCTCAAGCATGACAACTAGTCTCTTATTCTTTTGAGTGATAAATGGTTTTAAAATAAGCACAGCAATAACATGTAGTGTTTATGTGTCATTTTTTTACAGTCCATTGTAAAGTGCTTAAAAAACCCAGTATTTGAAATCTCTGTATTGTAGATGAAGAAAGTGAGAAGCAGAGAAGCATCCTCCCTCTTCTGTGAATCCTTAGATTAGGATAGGGCAGAGCCAGGACTCAAACTAAGGTCACTTCAGTCTCAGTCCAGTGCTGTGTAAAAGGAATCACAATATAAGGATATTCTTAGTTTAAAAACCAAACCAAAACAAACCAAAACAAACACCAAAAACAAACAAACAAACAAAACCCCAAAAACAAAACCCCAAAACAGCCAAGTCTATAATCCCACTTTGTCTCTGAGAAACTATCCACAATTCAGATCTGTACTACATTCCAGTTTGATTTTCCAGAAATTTGCTTGACTTTACCTATTAGGATTTTCTTTGAATGAGGAGGCATTTCTGACCTTAATTTTCAAGAGCTTCCCATTGACAACAGTTCAAATTCTCTGTTAAACTTTCTGTTAAAAAGCAGTTCCACTGCCTGAGAGTAACTTGCTGGAATTCAAGTCTGTAAGGGGTTAGCTGGGGTTGGTATTTGGGTAAGCAGTATTCTTCTTGTCTGTTTTTAAATTGATACTATATATTCATTGTTAAGATGTTAATATTAAAAAAAAAGTTCTTTAAATAATAATAGACTCTTTTAATATTGGTAAATGGACATATAGATGTTATTTTTTGTGTTTCTCAAAATAGTTTACTTGAATGTGTTTAAAATTCTGCCTCTCTGCAGAGCCCTCTCTTACTTTCTTGTGTATTTTCCTAGATTTTTCCATGGTAGATAGGATGCTAAATTCTTAGCACAGGGCAGACACTTTGTAATTTTCCATCTGCTACTTAGAAGTTTATGAGAGATTTGGAATTAATCACTTATACAGTTCCCCCTCATAACGTGGTTTATCTGTTACTGATTCACCAGGGTAAGTAAAAAAGTTCTTAAATTATTGATGCTGCCTTTCTATAAATTAGCAATTTACCTGCACTCAAAATAATGAATTTTTTTCCTTAAAAAAATCTATCCCTTGAGAAAGGTGTTGAAACCATTAAGTCAGAAAGGTTCTTCCTATAGTAGCCCTTGCAGTGCTAAAAACATACTGTGATTACATATAAATATCTCTTTTTCTTTCAAATTTACAAAGGAGTGAAGTGAGTAGATGAACACCTGAGGGATCTATAAAAAATTATACTGGAGCCAGAAGCTTAAACCCTGTTTCTGCAGGAAAGAAGACTTTTCCTTTTTGTTACCAGCTGGAACAGAAAGAGGCAAGATCAGTGCCAGTGGTTCCATTGGTAGCTTTCCCATTATCCAGAGGAAAAAAAGGGGACAAAAGTGGGAGGAGGAAATGTTTGTTAAAGGGCATTAGTTTGTATTCACAAACAGAAATTTGCAGTCTCTTGTTTTTCTATTATGTATACTGGAATGAAAAAACCTGCTCCAAAATACAAACTCCTTTAGTAAATTTATGTATCTGAAGAACTAACCATATTTTCAGCTTCAATAATGAAGACCAGAGGTAGCTCATGAGTGGAACAGCCACAGCCTCCTGTCTCCAAACAAATTAAATGCTAGTATGAGAATGTATGAAATGATGAAAATAATTTTCAGATTACCCTGAAAAAAATCCCACTTTTCCATATGAACTCCACGTATAATTGATAGAAACTGAATATTTACTTAATGCTGGATCCAGAAGGAGCTCTTCCACTTTTCCCTTCTTAAAAAAAAATAATAAACAAAACAGAAGCAACAAAACAACCAACCAAAAAGCCCCTTATAATTTACTAGGATGATGGCAGGGATGAAATGGAGTTTTGTTGAACATTTACTAATTAAGACTTATTTGCAGGTCACTGTGACACAGAGGTCAAAACTGAATAGGTTGTGCTCACTGTGTCACACCAAACCACTCTCTGTCCTTCAGTGGGTCATGACCATTTCTTAGCTGCAGCAGAAAGCCCTGGCGGTGGTGGTGGGGGGGCAAGATGAGCAGGAATCCACTGTTGTATCAGTTTGTGTAAAAGGCAGCAGACCTATGGGTTACTTTTTGTAAATCTATAAGACAAAAAAGAACCCATGGTCGTAGTGTATTTATAAACTAACGATGATTTTCATGCAGATTTTTTATAGAATTTTAGGAATTCATGAGCAGCTGAATTTTCAGTTCAGGAATTTGTGCATGGCTGAATTTGTATGTGGGGTGAATTCTTGTCTGGCACTAGTGAGACCTTTTGCTGTTATCATTTCACTTCCTCATTTGATACCTGTATTTAGTGCAGATTAGGAAAACATGGCTGTGCACCTGGGGACAGGAGTTTTCTTTGACCATTCTGCGTGCCCAAATTTTATCTGTCTTTAACAGTGCATTTTGCTCACAGGAGTGATTGCTTTGAAAGTCACGCTCTCTTAAGCATAAACCTCATCTAACCCTAGAATCGTCAGCATTAGTGTGTCCATGATCTCATACTGACCTCTCACATACTCTGTGGAGAGATTATTTTTCTGGCACTTGAGTCTATTTCTTTTTTAATGCAGCATTTCATCATTGGGAGAAATGGAAGATGGTGCAGCAGAACACATACTCTTACTTATTCTCCAGCTTATACACTGCAGATATTTCAGTTTATACCAATCACATATAAACTGTATTCTTGAACCTAATCGTGCATGAATAAGTTTCTGTCTGTTGCTGACAGACTCTAGAGTAGTCTTCTCTACCCACAGCACCACCTACTGAGACCTGATGCCCACTCTTAGAAAGTCTGCTACCATTCAGTAATCTTATTGCTTCCACCTTTGCTTGTAAATGGTACCAAAGTCCTTTGTAATTGTTCTTTGTAACTTTTTCATGCTTTAAATGATGAATAAAAGGATATGAAAATTCAAAAGGAAAGAAAAGGAACGTTCTGATTAAGAGAACGTGAGGTATTTGTATGGTGGCGTTTGTGACAGATTTATTACAGCATATCAAAACTGACAACCCAGCCTGCAGCTGTGAATTAATTCTCTGTAACAATGTGAATAATGTGAAAAACATTTAAATGTACTGGCTGGATAAAGCTAATAATATTGCTTCTATACTTCAAGTTAAAAACGCATTTCATTACACAGCCGTCTGATTATCTGGCAGGAATATATTAAGACAAGTGGAGAGTATTTTAATTTGGCTGATACCTGGCAGTTCACTGCCACAGAAAACTCTGAAGATTCTCAAATGAAAATACCTTCAACCTCTACATAGAAAGACTGGCACGTCTCTGGTGAGCATGGGTGCCAAGTGCAGACTCACTGCTGCAGTCAGCGTGGCAATGTTTTTACTTAGCTGTCCTGTGACATTATTCAGCCAGAATGGAAAAACATATTGGGAATGAAATCTTAGCTTATCACTCAACTAATAATTATTAATGTTTTAAGGGGAAGAAGGTCTGTTATGCTTTTTAACTAAGGTATAGCACAGTTTTGAACCCTCTGTCACTTCGCAAACAAGCTTTTTCTCTTAAAGCATAGTCAGTTTAAGGATAAAGTCTCTTCTGGGTTATTTTAGACATGAAAACTAACTGTCACAGCTCCAAAATATTAATTTGTTACGTGCAATCTTATTGCTTCTGACTGTTGCATAGTTTTTAAGGGCTAGGTCACCTTTTTTGTGTGGTTCCTCAAAACACAAGTAATGTTAATTCTCTGTCATTTGAAGTGGCTTCTTGTTTCTTCGTTTGTAGCCTCTTCCTGTATTTCCAACGAGTGGTTTTATCCTGCTGTGTATCTTGTTTCTATTCCTAAAGATAATTTTAAATAAAATATTTTTGTTGTCAGACTGGATATCAGGAATAAGAGAAATTGAGAACTTTTAAGTCGGGGAAGACAGTGGGAAAAGGGAGAGAAAATGGGAAGCCAAAGAATACTCATTTTCAAGTCAGCTTCCCCTGTGACTCATGCTTCACCAGTCTGGCTGAATTCCTTTGTGAGGGTCAGTTCAGGCCTACAGGAAAGAGATTTCAGAAGAATTAAAGAAATGGAAATGTTTCTGATTGCTCTTGGAGCATAATGTTTGAGATTTCAGTGCATGACAGCGTCCTCCTGTAAGCACATGATAAAACAGTGTTCTCCAAGCTTTGTGGCTTGCTGACCTCTTCAGAGATGCCAGTTCATAAACTGGTTATGTCAGTCCTGTGCAAAGGACGTGAGCACACCCCATTGCAAAGGCACGTCTTGTAGCCAAGCTTGTCGCCAGGCCAAGACCTGAGCCTAGAAAGAGCTGGTCTTTCAGAAAATTAGTGGACTGCAAAGCTTTTTTATTCCTGAGGAGCATAAGGCATGACTTGTCCTGTCCACTTGTGCTCTGATCCAGATTTTCTAAAAATGCTGCATTGCAAACTCTCAATTTAACTACCCTCTGATCATCTGCAACTTAACCTTTTCCTTATCATCTCTTCCTCTCTTCCAACTCTGTGCCAACCATCTCTTCAAGCACCATTTACTCAGAGCCCGAAGCAAACAGCACTACTGGTTGTATTTGGTGTGTTCTGCCATGTCATTTAAATATAATGAAAAACAAAAGCCACTTTGAATGGAGGCAAATATTTGCAAAATAGCTTCCTGAGAGCAAGAACTTTCAAGAGATTGAAGATAACAAAACGAAAGTTTGCAAGTCTCTACCTGTCTAGAATAGAGATTGAGATTAGTGTAATAAAATGATAAAACTCAAAAACCTCAAAAATAAAAATGAACACAGTACAAGTGCCAATATATTTATAAAAATGTACTAATTTCCATCTCAGTTTTGTGGCACTACTTTTGAACTGCTTCAACAGGAAATAAAATAGATTGCCCTGTCAAGTAGTGGAGTGTGCTATTAGAGGTAATAAACAGTTTCTTGCTCTTTATTTAGCTCATAATACTCTCTTCAGAATTGTCATTTGTTTTCACTGTTGTCACAATATTACAGCAGTGATTGACTGCTTAATTACCGAGGTATATTTATATATTTATTATTTTATTTTCTCCTTTCTGGTCAAAACAAATGTTCTTTAATTCTGTTCTAAATAGATCTGGTGCAGGTTGGGTTTTTTTAAGATCAGAGCAGTGCTGTTCACCCATGGCCTT
>JANHGN010013983.1:0-49466 GCA_024605025.1 Megaceryle maxima
GGCGTAGCCGTAGTAGGGGTAATTTGTGCCGGGGGGGGGGGGGGGGGCACAGTCAGGACAAGGGAAGCAGTCAATAGGAGATGTGAGCTCATAGTGGCAGCATGGGGGGGATGAAAGAAAAGGCAAATGTAAACCAATGCTACTTGCTGCAGAGTCATGTCCCTGGGGGCTTGCTTTGTTAATGGTGTGAGGAGGAGTTAAGTCTGTGAAGGGACGTTAATTCCACGGAGGAGCGTTAACCGTGCGGACACGGAAGGCTGGGGGGGGGAGCATCCCGAAGCCCCGCGCAGCAGGGGCCGGGGTTCAGCCGCATGATCCCGTCGCTTCTGAAATCTCTCACTGGGAGAAGCGGGTTTGTCTGGGATGGTTTTAAACGAGACTGCAGCGTGTTATCCATTACGTACAAGCCTAGATTCCCTTTCGCCCCGCTCTGTTCCACCTCGCTCTATGCTGAGACGCCGCTTCGTGCAAACGCGAAGTTTTTAAGGGGAAGAGTCCCTGTTGAAACACAAGGATTGTGCTGGGTCAGCGGTAGGGTAATGGTTGGACATGTTCTTAAAGGTCTTCTCCCGTCTAACCCATTCTGTGACTCTAAGAAGGATGTGCCTCGCTTAAAGGCAGGGGCCCCTGTGCCGATATCGTACTGTACTCAACAGCGAGCCTTGGAAGGGGAAATACAAACGAGCTAACCAAACATCTTAATCGAGGGTCATTATCAGTGCAAGAGCCGCTTCTGCAGGCTTGGTCGTTAAAGCAGAGCCCAGGCCAAGCAGGAGAAGCAGCACTTTGATGCTGGTGTGGGAACTAGAGGCAGCCCCGTGATTTTTAAAGTGCCTTTCATCTCCCTCTTTTGTAGGAACGTTCTGAAAAAAACAGCTTGTTGAATATAATTTCCCTACACAGGTGTGAGTTGTGGGTAAAGCCCTGGTCCTGTCTTGATATTTCCCCCAACAGGTGTAATCTGAGGAAACACGATTTTAATTAGCCTGATTGGCTTTTTAAATTTTTAAAAATACACTTTAAAAATGTGTGCTCTGTAAATACCATCAGCAGCTTACATCTGTAGGTATATATTTACATTGCATATCTAACCCTCTCCTTACCCACCTTTACATGTAAATACACAATGCAAACGCTAACAATGGGATCTCACCTTTGCTGTTCTCTTCGTAAGCATGTGACTATAAAGAATTGTCACAATAAGACATTCAATACCCTGTTATCTTGAAGCTTTTTAACTGATCTGCTATACTTAATGCAGCCAGTTCTGAATCGGGAGTGACCTGTTCCCAGTTGCTGGAGGGAAGGTGTGTGTCCTCTCCTGCTTCATCAGCTTATTTAGGGTAGAGCAGAAATGGTACTGACCTTTTCTCATTAAATTCTGATAAGTTATTCAGCCTTCAACCATAAACAAAGCCCTGCCCCAAGAGCTCACTGTTTAAAAGGATAGTTCTCTGCGTTTAGAAACAGGGAAAATGGCTAAAGGAGAGTTTCCCTTAGAAGTAGCAAACTTCTGTATCAGGTTTGCCAACTGGGACAAGCTGAGATTTATTTATTTACTTACTCATTTAGTTGCTGTGATTATTCAAACAACCCCAGCCACATTATCCCATGTGTAAGTCGAGAGAGGCTACACCTTAGGTGAATTTGGCTCCTCTCTCACATTCTTAAGGGGGTGATTTGAGCTGCAGCAACAATTCATCAGTCAGGGTTCAAGCAGCTGTTAGCAACTTTCTGAGCAAACAGCAGTAGCCTGGAGGTAAAAGCAATACAGAGTAGCAATTTCTAACTGTCCCATCTAATTGAGCAGGAATAATGAAAACAAAGAATTAAAAAAAAAAAAAAAAAATACCCTGAGCCCTCCAGCGTGTAAACAAATAGTTCTGATGCATCAATTCCTCACAGCATCACCAGAATAGCTTGGTGCTGATCTTGCACAAACACATCTGAACCCTTCTGCCTCTTTCACCCGGAGTGCTAAAACAACTCTCCTTGCCATGACCCATTCATGCCTCGGCATCTTCTGTTTACAGGAGAGCTTGAAATTCAGCTCCCAGCATCTTTACTGACACAAGGTAAAGACAAGCTAGCGGTTGGACAATGGGGATTGGCTGGCGGGGACTGGGGGAAGGCAAATCCTTCTGGATAAAGAGTGGGAAAGCACTAAGTGGGGAGGGAGGGTTTCAAACTGGGGCCATTTCTCTCATTTAACTTTACCTCAGTCCCGGCTGGGGATCTGTGACCCCACGATCGTTTCATGCATCCCCCCAGGAAAGCAGGAATGAGGGACTGGCAGGGTTTGTGGGTCACCAGACACCTTCATAAACGTAATAGTCATTAGGGGCTAAACTCTTAAAAACTAAGCTGTGTGTCCTTAGTCCTCTACTGCCTAGAGAACTTTTTCTGACTTATAGTTTGAATGAATTTGTGGCCAATTTATTAGTATCTATGCACATGCCAATGCAGACCGTTATCGTTTGACCATGTTCCCTGGTATTTAGCCCCCTCTTTCCTTGTTCTGACACATCCTCATGGAAAATTATGTGCTTTGCATCCCCTCACTTCCCCAGTGAGCCACATGTGTTTAGTTGCCTCTTGTGATGTCATGTCATGATGCACATCCTCATAACTTCTCTTTTTTTAATCCATTCCAGGCCAATTTCCCACCTTGACTGTGACTTACCAGAGTGCTGCACACCAGACCGGATAGGAGAGAGTCTTACTGACACCTGATGCCGGCATGAGCATCTCCCAGTCTCACTGGGAGCACGGGGGCACAGGCAGGGGCTCTGGGGCGTGTATGTGGGGGAGAAGCCTGGAAGGATGGGCTGTGTGGGAACACGGCTGGCTGTTCCCAGATGTGATTCCTGGACAGCACATGTGCGAATGGCAGTGAAGTCAGACACACTTCATCTCCCAGATGGGAGGCAGCGAGACACAACTGCGGGGAAGAGCACGTCTCAGGAAGCTCATCATCTCCAGGGTGTCCCTTGGGGTAACAAGATCCTCACTGGTGAACCACATTTCACAGTGGGAGGAAGGATTTGTCCTCAGTTAAAATACCCCTCTCCACAGAGTTCATAGGGAGTGCACCTGGCACAACCTCCTTGAGCTCTGAAAGGGCTGCATTTGCTGCGGGGTGGCACACAAAATGCCACTGCTGCAGCACCAGCTCCTGACCAGTTCTACAGCAAATATCTGGTGGCCCCAAACCCGTCTGGGGCTGGATACTGGGTACATGTACACACATGCCCACTCCCTCCCCGGCCACGCAGTGGAAAATACCAGCATTCCAGGAGTTACCAGGCTTATCTGATTTGGGAGGAGGTCCACGGCTTGGCTATTTATATCCAGTTATTTGGGGACTTTGCAGCTGCATTTGGACTACAGAGTCCCCGTGGGGAAGAAAAAGAATTAAATTACATTACCTCCTAAACCTTGAGTGCAGCAAGGATAGCAAATGCTCCTGCAGGGTGTCTGTACCCAGAGTGGCATCAGTGGGCCATCAGGTGGCTTCTCTGGTCTGACCTGTGTGAGCCACTACATCTGAAAGCCCAGCCTCATGCTCAGCACCGTGTGTTAAGTAGGAAGCACTAAACACTCTTCACAGGGCTGGTAGAGGGCTCTGTTTCCACAGGCACTGTGTAATTAAAAGCACGTGGCCATATTTTAACCCTTGGCCGTCTCATCAGCCAGAGAACGCTCCTAAAAACCGAGCAGAAAGCAAAACGTTAAGGTGACAGAATGCAGTATTTTGAACATGTGAGTTACATGTTAAAACAAAAAGTTAAAACAGAAAGTTAAAACAACTTTTCAGTGTTTTCCCCTTTTAGACCCTGACCTAATGGCAGAGGCCTGAGAGGACATCAGAGCATCCGCAGCACAGGCGAAGGGCTACCCGGGCAGAGCCCCTACTGCCTTGCTCAAATTGGGTGTCTCAAGTCAATGAGAGTTTTGCACAAGTTGAGGAGAAAGTTTCATGGTCCAAAGCCCTGCTCTGAGCTTTAACACAGAGAATGAGGCATCAGGGAAGTGCAGGTAATTTGTGCCACGAGGCAGCCCTGCAGTACTGAAAAACAGTGGGTATCAAACTCAATTTTGACCAATCCTTAACAAAAACACTAAGTTCCAGTCTTAGTAAAATCTAGATGCCCAATCTCAACCAATTCTGAAGAAAAAACACCAAGTTCCAGTTTCAGTAAAATGTAGATGCCCGGATTTCAACCAATCCATAACAAAAACACTAAGTTCCAGTTTTAGTAAAATCTAGATGCCCAGAAGCATCATTTATTGCAAATCAGTTAACCAAAAAAAATACATCATTTTTGCAAACTACAACTTTGCATGTAGATAACTTTATTACAGAAGATATCTTTTCTTAAACTACACTCTAGTTTATAAAACATAGGAAGATTCAACACCACGTGATGTTTTTATCACTCATATTAGGCATGTCACAATAACAATGGTCTGAAATGTTAACTGAGTGCTCGGCAAGGCGCTGTGCCTTGAGAAATAGCCATTTTATTTGGTGTTCTAATAGAAAGGAATGAGGGAAAGGAACCCTTCTCTTAGGTTTTCTGGATTAATTGCTCTCTATTTGCCTGTCCAATACACGTATCTAGTCTTAGGGTGTCTGCTTTCCTTTGCACCCGAGTGAGTGATATTCCAACACCTCTATAAGGTGATATATTTATGATATATTTAAGACTTGCTCATTTAGATTTTTGAAACAAAATCCACCTTTTCTTTAAAAAAAACCCCAAAAAACAAAAACCCCCATATTTACAAACATTAAATCTGCCACAGGCTTATACTATATTTTACATGATACACAGAAAGAGTGCACATCAATATAAAAAAAGATGCATCACTCCAGACTAACAAGAACAAAATGTTAACGTTTCACGGCACAGACTCAGCTGTGCTGTCCCTCGCCCTCCTGTTTAACCAGTCCAGCATCCCCCCGACACCGGCAGCACTTCCCGCTGAGCACCCAGCGACTGCGCTGCCAGGGGAGCCGGAGCTGGGCGAGCACGGCAGCGGTGGCAGCTTTGTAATCTCACTCAGGTTGTCTGCATTTCATAGACACACCTTCTTTAAAACAGGCAGGCCATCCTTAAAATAAGGATGAGGTTTACACGTTTATATTGGCATTTATTTCTTAAAACAGTTACTCAAATGCAAACATGAAAACAAACGAACAAAAAAAAAAAACCCCAAAACAAACCAGTAAAGATATTCAAAGTAAAATGATGTCTCCTTTGCTGTAGAAACTCCACCTTTTGGGGTTTGGTTTCTACTCCATAGTCATGACCTTGCTCTCTTACAAGTTTGGCAAATACACTTCTTTTTGGTGGGGGACAATATTAATGTTTTGTAGGGGTTGGTATTTTTTTAGCTTAGAACCTGTTCTTACAGGTCTATAACCCTGATTTATTTAATCTTTTTTAGATGATAAAAATTATTTAAATATATATATTTTTTATACATAGAGAACCAAGAGAGAACAGAAATTTCTATTATCAAGGCAAATGTATGACTATGTAATATTGAAATTTAAACAAAGATTCATGATCGTTACCATAAAATGTCCTCTCAGATATTACAGCAAAGGAAACACTTTAGAGTACATTTCAAAAACCTGTCCATACTAACCCCCCTCCCTCCCCAGAGTGGCATTTTTTAGTCAATTTTTCCTTACTCTTTTCTTTCTCACCTCTCTTTTTGAGTTGAAAGAGAAAAAAAAATAAATTAATGGCATTTCAGAATCACAAATTGCTGCTTATAGCTTTACATAAAACATTTCCTGTCAAATCCAACACAATGAACCCCCCCAAACAAAAGAGAACATCCTATAAAAACCTAATTTTTTGATTTCTTGAAACACGACTGGTGTCCCACATTGAGTTCTTAACAATAGAACATATAAATAAAAAGGCAGTGTTTTCATGTAAAATAAAAAGTACATAAATAAATACTAAAAAAAAAGGAATTAATTTGTCTTTTAATTTTATTTTTTTTAATAAAAACATATTTAAAAAGGATCCTTTAATAAAAGCATCCAATGTCCTTTAAAAAAAAGATCTCCCTCAAGCTTCTAACTCCCGCTGAGCGCCAGCGTCTCTGAAACACCATCTTTTACTTGAAGGCTTCGGGGATGTGTCCCATCTGTGACTGCATACTCGTAGGAGGGCTGGAGATGCCCTCGGACCAGTCGGACACGTTGGAGTGAGGAGATGAGCTGGACCACTGGTCCGGTGACTCGCGAGAAGGTGTTAGGAAAGGGTGGTCGGGCACCTGGAGCTGGTGGCTGGGGGTGTTGTCCAAGGGGGAGGAATAACTGTGCTGGGAAGGTGGAGTTAGAAACTGGGTGGTGGTCATGGGCTGGGCGAGGGAGGATGGCAGAGAGGTGGGCAGCATCTGGGAATCTTGAGGCAGGATGGTGTGGACCGCCATGGAACTACTGCTCACCGGCTGCATGTCGGGCTGGCTCAGCTCGGTACCAAGGAAATTTTGGCCCATGTGGCCGCTCGCGTTGGAGCCGGGGTTGTGATGCTGCTGTGGCTGCTGCGGCGGCGGAGGCGGCTGCTGCTGGGGTTGCGGCGGCTGCTGCTGCGGCTGCATGTTTTGCTGCTGGAGTTGTTGCTGCTGCATCTGCTGGAGCTGCTGGCTCTGCATCAGGTGGGGCTGGGAAGCCAGACGGGTGTTGGGCATGGCCTGGTAGCTCATCATCTGCGACAGGCTAGTGGTGGGCAAGCCATTGTGCAGGGAGGTCATCATCCCGTGTTGAAGGTTTTGTGTCTGCTGATGAGCCCCTGGTTGCATGTTGCCTCTCATGGGGTTGTACTGGTTCTGGACCATGCCGTTCTGCAGCCTGGTGAGCCAGTCGCACTGCCCGTTCAGACCGGCCGCTCCGCCGACGGAGAAATTCATCGGGGCGTTGCTCATCACCGTGCTGGGGCTGGAGACGGGCAGGTGAGAGAGGCGCGGCGGCACTGAATCGAAGGCCATCCTGCTGGAGTTTCCCATGGCCATATCCTGCTTCCCTGCCATGTTGAGGTGATTGATGCTCATGTGGGCATCAGGCATGCCTGGCAGGTGATTCAGAGGCATGGAAGGGGACTGCTGAAATGGAGAGGTCATCAGCGGAGGAGAGGCAACATCTGACAGGTACCCATGGGGTGACTCCAGGGAGTCCACTGGAGACAACACACTGGAGTTATCCAGCAGACAACCTTTTCCATCTTGTGACTTTTTCCTCCTGGCTTTGAGGTCTTTGGCATCCTTGCCATTGCAGCTCAGGCCCTTGGTACTTGGCTTCCTGGCCTTCTTGCCCTGGACGGCAGGTTTCAGGTTGCTGATGTAGCTGTTGGGGGAGCAGAGCGGTGGGGACAGGGTGGGTGCCCCCAGTGGGCCATTGTGCAGCGGTGGGCTCCTCACCAGGTTGTACTCGTCCAGCAGCCTCACGATGTCGTGGTGCATGCGCTCCTGGGCGATGTCCCGCGGCAGCCGGTCCATGTGGTCCGTGATGTCGCGGTTGGCAAAATGGTCCAGCAGGACCTTGGCAGTTTCATAGCTCCCTTCTCTGGCTGCGAGGAACAGTGGGGTCTCCTCCTGGAAACCCAGCAAAAATTGTTAAGTTTAAGCTCATAGATTCTCCCAACTAGCACTACCCTAAGCTCCACACCCAACACCATGCGGTTGGGTGGCGGAGACGGTAATTGTGTCCCCTCTTTGGTGCTGCTTTTTCCTACCCTGCTGAGCCACGTCCTTTTACTGATACCAAACCAGGAACCCTACGAGTGACCCAGAACGTGTGAGAAGATGGCCACATGAACAGTCGCACACTTCTCACCAAACACTGCACGGCCCCTCAACATCACCCATAGGACCAAATCCTACAATGCTTCTTGGAGCTAAAACCAACAGCTTCATTCAGAGCAGAGCAATCAGAGTCTCAGCGACAGATACTGTTGTATTTTAGGCACAAATTACCCTTTTAGAGACTCCCCAAATGGCTCTTTCCTTGCCTGTGTCAGCCCAGGAGACCCCTACCTTGTTGTTCTGCATATCCTTATTGGCACCATTCTTCAGGAGGACTACTGCAGCTTCAACGTTGTTCACAGCAGCTGCCCAGTGCAGTGCTGACTTGCCTGCAGAAGAAGACCACAAAATAAAACACACATTAGGGAGTGGGAAGAGTAACGGCGAGCGGCCCTTTCCTCCACCTCTCAGGGAGCCTGTTTTAGCTGCCTGCAGTACCTAGATCATCCACGGCATTGACGTCTGCGTGGCAGTTGATGAGATCGTCCAGCATGCCCTCTACAGCCAAGCGAGCAGCCAAGATCAGAGGAGTGGTCCCATCGTGCATTCGGGCATCGAGATCAGTGGCCCTGTTCCTAATCAGGATCTGCCACAACGGAACACAGATGTAAGGAGGGACAGACAGCAAACATTCCAGGTACCCTGGGCCCAGGACCTGCAACTCCCTTTCCAGAGGCTGGTCACAGAATTGTTTTGGTTGGGAGAGACCTTTCAGATCGAGTCCAACCCTTAACCCAGCACTGCCAGGGCACCACTGACCCATGGCCCTCAGCACCACAGCTCGGAAACCTCTCCAGGGCTGGGGACTCCACCACTGCCCTGGAAAGTCTGGGCCAGGCCTGGACAATCCTTTCAGGGAAGAAATTGTTCCTCAGGTCCAACCTTAATCTCCAGTGGCACAACTTGAGGCCATTTCCTCTCATCCTGTCACTTGTTCCTCAGGAGCAGAGCCCGACCTCCCCTGGCTCCAACCTCCTGTCAGGAGCTGTCAGAGCCAGAAGGTCTCCCCTGAGCCTCCTTCTCTCCAGGCTGAACAAGCCCAGTCCCCACACACAGTCTGGGGCTGCACATCCAAGGGCAGCTCTGGGGTTACTGCTTGGCTGTGCCCTGCCCTGAGACAACACAGGCTTCAGCTTTCAAGACATTCACCCTGCACCTTGCTAGGGCAAACTGGAGACCCCACGACTGACTCGACAGGTAGCACCAGCATTTTCCCCAGAAAACTCCTAGACTGGTGGCAAAAGGACCCATTACCTGGAAGACTCCTTGGGCATCGGCAGAGACGGCGGCGTGGAGGGGAGTCCTGCCCATGTTATCTTGGATGTTTGCATCAGCACTGGCTTCCAGCAGGCGCTTGGCAGCGTCGGAGCGGGAGTAGCGGGCGGCCAGGTGAAGAGCTGTCTCGCCGGTGCGGTCAGTCTGGTTGTGTAAACTGGCGCCTTGGTAAATGAAATCTGAGATGACAGCGGGAGCATCATCTTCCTCTTCGCTATTGCCCGTCTCCAGCCCTCCTCCGCTGCACGAGGCGATCATGAGGGGGGTGAAGCCATCTGAAAAGCACAGGGGAACTCGCTGAAAAAAGGCTTCTTACCCTTCCGTAACGCAGGCGGCTCAGCAAGACGTTCTGTCTGCGATAGATGCTTAATTCTCCTGGGTGCATCAAGCCTGAGTTCCTGACTAGTTCTAAACATCAAACAGCGATATCCTTCCTCTGATATGGATCTGAAATTCCTTAGTGGTATCTCACCACTCGCTGTTTTTCCTATTTCATCTGCCAGCTCGCACGCTGACATGTAAAGCACAATTTATACGGAAGCTTGCTCAGAATAAACTTGCGTCCAGTACAGCACAGCCCTCAATATTTTTATTATTTCAGAGGATGGTTTCACAGATGTGGGCAAGACCCAATGTCTGCAGTAATTTAAAAGACTATTAGCTATTAATATAGTTAAAAACCTGAAAAGAAGACTGTGAAATATGCAGTTTGGTGGGAGGAGAGGGATCCAGGAGGGACAGACAGGTAAGCTGAATGATTTCATAGGTACTTCTGTATTTTCCATATCAGTTACTGAACAAAAGAGATCTCATGGAAAGCAAAACGTGCCTCTAAATCACCCACAGTGGCAACCCTATGGTGCAGAATGGCTAGCAGCGACTCTGTACTAGGAGCAGAGCCAGGTAGGGCTGTCCCACACTTCTCACCTGCACAGGAGGATTTTAGATGAGCTGACAAGCACCCCAGAAATTGCATGGAGCGCGCCTTACCGGGACCCCTGACGTTGACATCCATACAATCTGCATCGATCTCCCCCTGCGGCGGAGTCGGTGCCATGGAGGATATGCGCAGGTCAGCGGCGTCCAGGTGCTGCTGGGTCCACTGCCTGTGATCCGTCTGATCGTCCGTGTCCGGCAGCATCGCCTGCTCCTCGAACTGCCAAACGACAGCGGGAAATGAGCACCGGAGCACCGAGCAGAGCGCACGGGTCAGGGTGGGAGGAGGGGGCTAAGCTCCAGCACGGGAAGCTCTGCAGGTCTCAAGAGTGTGTTTGTCACAGGCAAGCTTGCAAAGGAGCCTGGCAGCAGTGATGTAAAGCACGGTCTGGGACCCGAGGGTTCTGCTTTCTGCAAGGCTCTGCTCCTCCCGTGACAAACTCCAGTGAGTGACCACTTGCAGCACAGAAAGGGAATGTGGCTGTGAGCTTACCCTGAACTTCTTGGTGTCCAAGGTCTCCTCATCGCCCCACTCATTTTGGTTGTCATCCATCAGCGTGCCGTCTGAAGCATTCTTGAGGGGTCTTGAAAAATAAAACCATGCCAACAAATTAGCTCCTCTGCAGGAACTAGTCTGTGATGGGCTGTGCTTATCTACCTGCACAAACTGAGAGAAGAATCAACACAAGGAATTCCAGGAGGTTCCCCTCAGGTTGCCTGTTATTTTTTACCAAGTGCAAACAGACCACAAAGCATTTAAAAAACATCCCATCCCCAGATGGGAACACTGTTTTCCCTGTGCAGAACTTTAAGAAACCTGATTTTCCTCCTCCCCGCTACAGCAATATGAGGCACTACAGAACAAAACTCGGATGGGTTCTTCCCACAGAGCCCCGAGCAGCCCCGCTGCGCTGCATTTAACGGGTTAGCAAGTAAATTACTCACTTCAGTCCAACAGAATCCTCCCCAAGTGGTTCCCGTCGCTTCTTCTTGCTCGACTCTGTCACTTTGAAGCCTTCTGGGAACCAAAGCTGCCCATGCTCCCTGCGCCGCTTACGAGACACCAGTACTCCCAGTCCAATGAATGCAAGCAAGACCAGCGCAGCCACCACCACGTACATAGGATACAGCTGGGAGTTCTTTGTGGGCTCAGCTGTTTCACCTACAAAACAGTGGGGCACAAAGAGATGCTGAGACATTAAGCTGCATAGCAAACCAGTGACAGAGTGGAAATGAAGGAAAATTAGTTAATAGAGGTACCTAAGTCTGATCTACATCAGCCCCCCCAAAATAAGGTCATTTTATACGCTATTAATCAGAATTGCAAACTATCGGCAAATTCTCGGCTGCACAAGCCAGCCTGCATCAGGAGACAGCTTCACTTTTTTCTCCTTTAAGGAAAAGGATTAGCAAACTTCAAATCATTGCGCTTGCATTGAGCTGTTAAGACAAAAGGATTTAGGGGGGATTTTCAAGATACAAACTTCAACTCCTTGCATGTCTCTGATTGATTGGAGCTGGTTGGGTTTTCTTTTTCTTTTCCTTTCTTTTTTATAACTTTTATAGTGATAACGATTTTGAAATAAACCCAGAATAAGCAAAAATAATAAACTGGTTTTGTAATTTCTTTGTAGAACAGACTTAAAAGAAAAAAAAAAAAAAAAAAAAAGGTGCGAGGTTATTAAAACCAAACTGTGCTCAAGTGCAGCCGGCTGACCGATAACTAAAGAGGGATAGCGCCGGAAAGTTTTGGTTGTCTCTCCTCCTCAGCCGACCAGACGCACTTACTTTTAACAGCTTCTATCTTGTAGGGTATGTTCAGGTTGCCAAGGGAAGCCAAGGCACCCAGGAAGGCCGCCACATCGGTTGCACTCTGGAAGCACTGGGAAGACGACTGGATGCACTGGCGGTTATCGATTTCCAAGTAGACGATGGATCTGCGCGAGACGAGAGCCAGTGAGAAACACGGAGCAATTCCCACACTGTGAAGACAGACGTGCCCCATCTCCCTTCCCTCCTTAACCCCCCGTCAGTGGGAATTGGAAGGTGGGAACCCATCTCCTTGCTTCCCTGTGGCCCAAGCCCTGCAGCTCACGCTCATGGTCTGCTGGATTTGCCTCAATGAATACTGTGAAATCTACCTCCTGATCTGCAGGAGTGGGAGGGAGTCTCTGCTTCGCAAAGTTTTAAAATTACCCAGACACTAACTACGGTGTCTTAAATAATGCTGTTTGGGAGCCTTCAGATCTTTTCACATCAGTTTCGCTGCTCTAACTCCTTTGCTTTGGGTGGCTTTTGATTGAGCCCACAGAGAGGGAGAAGGTTAGATCTATATGTTTATACCAAAGATCTCCAAACACAGTTTGCAGCAATTGAGTTTTACAACAAAGCTCCAGAAACATTTCCCAGGGAGAAACTGAGGCTTAACTTAATGACTTCCTGAAGTCAGACAGTCGGTCAGGCCAACCTCTGCTTCCAGGTCCCACCCAGCCCAGCCCCAGCTCCCAACAATACGCAGGACTCCTTCAATCGTGAGAGTCGGCGCAGCATTGTATCAGGGATTCCTGAGCGATCACTCGCATTTCCCACATGAGAGCAAAATCCGGTTTCTATTCACACAGAAAGCAACAGCCAAATACAATTATCTGGCCTTCAGCCTCCCCTTTATAGCATGTTACTATTATCAACACAGAAAACAAATGCTGCTCGGTGAAAAAGGAACCCACTGGTCCACCTTACCCTCTGATGTCCATCTGATCGAGCTCTCTCTTCTGCCTCCTGCCAGCCCTGGAGTAGAGGCTGCTCTTTACTTTGTTGATGACAGCACTAGACATATCTGACCAGTCCTCTGTTGACCTCTTGATGTAGTGTTTTTTCAGCTCCTCCTCATTGCCATAGTACGGAAAGATCATATACTCTCCCTTGGGGTTCTTCTTGAAGACCACGTTGGTGTGCAGCACACGGCTCAGCTCCCGCAGGAAGTTGAAGGAGTTGTTCTTCAGGTTCTCAGGGGTGATCAGCACCACCACCACCAGCGTGCCGTCTGCAAGCTTCTCCGGCATGTTGTTTGCACAGTCCAGGCCATCCCATTCACACTCAAAATTATTGCAGCCCTGGTCACAGTGACCATCTGAGAAGTGATCTTTGCAGTACTGGTCGTACAGAGGGCTGGGCAGAAGAAAAAGAAAAGCAGAATAAATTAGACCAAGTACTGTGCATGTTACCTATCCACTGAGAAAACGAGTGATGGTCTCCAAGGACCTTTCATTGTATAAATATTCTTCATCCTGACAGACACCAAACTAGTTTACATCGAAGGCGACTGTTTGGTGCAGCGCTGAGAAGCATTCAGCTCTGGGGGTGAAAGACAGCGGCTGTTCAATTACAAGCTGCAATTTAGATGCTAGAAAAAGGGACAAATTGCCATGAGTCAGAGAAGACACTGGGGCACAGAATGGTTACTGAGAGCAGTTTGTCCAGGAATCTGGGATTAAGTTCCTGCTGTTGCCAAAGACAATGTTTGGTAAATGCCTGGCTGTTAACATCATCGTGTTTTCTGGCTGCTCTTCCATCTGGGGTCTCCCTCCACTGAAACTCACTGTGAGTTGGAGAACTCACTTCTATGGCGTGACACAAGCAAGGACAGGGAAACCATCTAGAATGAGCAAACCCAGCAAGCTTCCAAGTGTATATAAACTCAGTAAGACCGCAGGGAAGTGCTTGAGCTGCAGCCCCATAGGCAGCAGAACAGAATGTAGGGAGTGCACAACAGGTCTGCACTTTGGAGCTTTAGCAGATGCAACCAGAAAACACCCCCAGAAGATCAGCACAGAGGTTGTGGCTTTGAAACCAGTGGGTCAACGAGCACGTCACTTACTTGCACTGCCCTTCATATTTCTGGCAGTCAAATCCATCGTACAGGCAGCCGGCGTTGTTGCACTGAGAGTCACACTTGCCATCGTTGAAGTACTTCCAGCATTGCAGAGACTGGGAGCAGTTCTTCCAGGGGTCGTTGAAGTTGAGGGAGCAGTCACCCCCGTCCCAGCCGCAGGCGTGGTTGTTGCATTTCCCATCGCAGATCTTGTTGCCAGCATAACCCACACAAACAGCTATCTCACACTTCTCCTCAATTTTGGGTGGGATGATATCCTGCCCTATCCCACCTTGGAAATCGAAGTCGAGAATGTGGCAGTTGAGGCCGTTGAAGTTGGCAGGGCAGTTGCAGCGGTAGTAGGGGGAGGCATCGCTGAAGAACTCGCAGGTACCCCCGTTGTAGCAGGGGTTGGACGTGCAGGGGCTGCTGGCCGGGTACTGGCACTCGGGGCCTGTGAAGGCCGGTGTGCACATGCACTTGGAGCTCTTGTGGATGGAGATGCAGGTGCCACCGTTCAGGCAGTGGAGGTTCCCACAGGTGCGGGAGTCGTTCTCGCAGGTGGCACCCACGAATCCCTGGGGAGGTGACAGCAAGGAGGGAGTCAGAACCACGGATGCTGTCTACGAGCAGCCTAACACACGTGTGTTCTGGGAAAGTCTGCACAAAGCCAGTGAATCAAGGCACGGCTCTGGTGCATCCTCTGAAACTAGTGATGGGCAAGAATAATCTAGAATGTAAACTCGGTTAGAGCATCCACCTCAAAATGAAGGAAGCTCTTCTCCACAGCCGCCTGCTCTACCTTTACATGGTGCAAATAACTGTCAACCAGGCAAGAGCCTGTCCTACAGAGCTGTGGGTGGTACCTGCAGGGATAAGCCACCTTCTTCTCCCTGACCCTAACCCAGTCTCACAAAATCTCAGCATGCTAGAGGTTGGAAGAGACCTCTGGAGATAGTCTCGTCCAACCCCCCAGCTCCAGCAGGGTCACCCAGGGCAGGCGGCCCAGGACTGTCTTGTCTAGGAGGGTTTGGATTGTCTCCAGAGAAGGAGACTCCACAGCCTCTCTGGGCAGCCTGGGCCAGGCTCCGACACCCTTATAGAAGTTTTTCTATTCAGAAGAACAGAAACTTCTATAGAAGTTTCTTCTGTTCAGATGGAACCTCCTCGGTTCCTGTTTGTGCCCATTTGTCTGTCCCCATCCTCTTGCCCTCTGCCCTTTAGCTGTTGATCAGCATCGATCAGATCCCCTCTCAGCCTTCTCTCCTCCAGGCTGAACAGCCCCAGGCTCCTTGCACATGAAGAGGGATATTCAGATACACCTCCCTCCAGTGAACACCCACAGCAAAGCACCTTCCCCTCCGCATTCCTCCCTGGCTATCCGAGCCAGGGAAGCCTCAGGAGCTAAAGTGGTCCCTGGACTTCCCCTTTTCAAGGGGCAGACTCTCAAGGCCTGTCCAACATCCCGTACTCAGAGCTGGACAGGAGCAGGTACCTACCGGGGGGCATTTGCAGATGAAGCCACGGCCAGTGTTACTGGCAACCGCGCAGGTCCCACCGTTCCTGCAGGGTTTGCCTTTACAGCCGTCCACCACGGTGTCACAGCGGCGGCCTGCCGAGGGAGAGGAGGGCGTGAGGAGCAGAGGAAGGTGTGCGAGATGCTGGGGGCTGCCGGGGCTGGCCGCTGGGAGCTGGGGGGGGACGTGGTGCTCACCTGCATAGCCAGGTCGGCACTCGCATTTGTAGTCGTTGACCCGCTGCACGCAGTTCTGGGTGCCGCGGGCGTCGCAGGGGTTGGACAGGCACTCGTTGACGTCTCCCTCGCAGCGCTCCCCTACAAAGCCAGGGGGGCAGATGCAGCTGTAGCCACCTACCCGATCCGTGCACTTGCCATTGTTAAAGCACTTGGGCCCCAGGGTGACAGGATCAAAGAAAGGGCTGCAGTCATCCACATTGATCTCACAGTGCACCCCTAGAGAAATGGGGGAACAACCCACAGAGCTCATCAAACAGTATCGGGGGGGGCCCGGTGGTCCCTCGTGTGAGCCTTCCCCACCAAGGGGCTGAGCCTGCCCAACCCCATGGCAGCCTGAGCCGCCACGCTGGCAGGAGGCAGGCACACCGCCCAGCTCGCCGCCAAGGCTGCGTGGCCTTGATGGCTAAGCTTGCCAGCAAACACAAACCTCTACCGTTGCGTTTGCTTCTGCTCGCCCAAGCAGCTAATGAGCAGATACTGAGGATATCTGCACTCAGCCCACTAATGCCCCAGCCTGGGGAATTAATTTACCTTGAGTTCCTCTGGGGCAGGAGCATTTGTAGGTATTGATGAGATCGATGCAGGTTCCTCCATTCTGGCATGGGTGGGACAAGCACTCATTGATTTCTTCTGAGCAGTTAACTCCATGATAACCAGCCACACACTATAAGGAGGAAGAAGGGGAATGGTCAGAGAGGTTCACTCCATTGCCACAGGGCTGCAGGAGCACAGCCAGCACCTCAGCCTTCAGCTCGGCAAAGGGGCACTGAGCCAGCCTGAAGCCAGGACAGCTCCCTGGGCAAGAGAAAGGCAGTAACTGGCACTTTCCTGCTGTTCTCTGCCCCTTGCAGCACTCACCTCACAGGAGTACCCTCCCAGGTAGTCCGTGCAGGTGGCTCCATTCTGGCAGGGGTTGGGGGAGCACTCATCCACCTGCTCCTCGCAATAACTGCCGGTGTAGCCGGCCTGGCAGCGACAGAAGTGGGTGTTGCCAGTGTCCACACAGAGCCCTGAATTCCTGCAGAGATGCGCTACATCGATACCTGTAGGGGAGAGCGGAGTGAGGTGCGGGGAACTCAGTGACGCCCACACCACCGTGCATCCCACCAGGGTCACAATCCTGGGACTGCAGCCTCAGGTGGTGCACACTGCACCTTGAGATCGCTTTGGGTGTGCCAAAGATCCCCACCAAGAGAACTGAGCATGGCCCTGCACAGGAGGACCTGGGGACCCCACCCTGGCTCGGGGAGACCATACACATGGCAGGGACTGACCTTGCTGCTTAGCAGCCACCTCGCAGGAGACACTGGGGACATCGCAGTAGAGCCCTGTCCATCCACTGTTGCACTCGCAGCGGTACAGGTTGTTGGTCTGCCAGCACTTGCCCCCATTTTTGCAAGGAGAGGAGTCGCACCAACGCACCAGGTTCTGGGGGAAGCAGAGCAAGAGTTGAGGGTCAGGACTCAGCAGAGCTTCTGCAGGAGTGGAGAATGCAATGACCCCCCCTCAAATCCCCACAACCAGCATGTGTAGACAGACACTGGGTTCAGTGGCTGACAGCCCAAGGCTCCTCTACCTGGCAGTTGAGTCCGGTGTATCCCTGGGGACAAGTGCACTTGTATGTCCCATAGCTGTCCTGACAGGTGCCCCCATTCATGCACGGTTTGGAGTCGCACTCGTTAATGTCGTGCTCGCAGTAGCTGCCCGTGAAGCCGGGTGGACAGAGGCAGGTGAAGGTGTTGATGCCATCCACGCAGGTCCCACCATTGAAGCAGGAGCTGAGAACACAAACATCACATCCCAGTGAGTTGCTGATGGTTGTGCTCCAATGCCAAAGCCACCCCAAACCAGCCCAGGGCTACAGGGCAGCGTGGGGACCTCAGTCCCTTTCTCCAGCCCTGACAAAGGCTGTGCCTGTGGCAGGAGCCACACTGGGCTGTACCTCTCTGTGCAGTCAGGTGTATTGTTCTCGCAGTGGATGCCACTGAAGCCGGAGGGGCACGTGCAGGTGTAGCTGTTGACGCAGTCGGTGCAGTTGGCACCATTCTTGCAGGGGTTGCTGGTGCACTCGTTGATGTCTTCCTCGCACTTGGACCCACGGAAACCAGCCAGGCACTCACAGAAGAACGTGCCGATGCCATCGGAGCAGGAGCCACCATTGTGGCATGGATCTGGAGAGGAGGGATGTGCACATAAAGATGCAATGAGTCCAGCCCTGGTGCAGCAGCCCTGACAGGGAGCTGCCCCCCAGCACTGTCCCCACACACGTCCCCTGGCCATGCAGAGGGAGGGATGAGAAAGGGCTCATGGACCCGGCAGAGGTTGGGCCAGCCCCTCCATGGGACTGGGAACAAGGAGGGCACATGGGACACACTTGCTCACTGCCTGCATGTCACTCTCCCCTGCCCCAGCCTCCTTCCTGCCATCTCCCATCTGGCCTTGGACTGATGCAGCTCAACCGAGACGTGCTCGAGATGGCCCAAAAGCCTGAGCAGGGCTTGCAGCACAGCCCAAACTGAAGCAGTGTCTGGTGTTTGCCCATGCATGGGGAGGAGGATCCCAGCCCCAGGACCAGCAGAGAAGCCAATGTCTCAGGGCCAGGCTGAGCGCGGTCACCAGAACAGCCCCTGCTCTTACTGGGCTTGCAGTCGTCGATGTCGGTGTCGCAGTTGCGGCCGGAGAAGCCGGTCCTGCAGGCACAGCGGTAGCTGCCATTGGTGTTCTGGCACGTGGCCCCGTTGCGGCAGGGGCTCTTCACACACTCGTTGATATCAATCTCACAGGTCTGACCTGTGGAGAGAGCGGGACAGGGACCATGTGGGCTGGAGGTGCTGGCCAAAGCCCCAGGGAGGACCGTGACATCTTGGGCACCGCTTGCCCAAGGGTGGCCTTGTGGCAAACTGTCCTTGCCAAGGGGTGCAGGCGGTGGCTGCATCCCAGCCAGCTGGCCGAGCCATGGGGCAGGTCAAGACCCTCCCCAAAGCCAGGCACTATGCTCCTGTCTGGCAGTGCCTCCAGGCAACCACCTGCCTGCTGCTTCCCAGCCACACTCCCTCCCCTCCGTTTTTCACTCCCCGAGCAGCTGAGGGGAGTGGTGTGAGCTGAACCCCCAGACACGCCATGCCCCTACCTTGCCAGCCAGAGGGGCAATTGCAGGAGAAGCTCTCGTAGTCTTCTGACTCCCGGCACTCACCACCGTTCTTGCAGGGGCCACCAGCACAGGGGGCCAGCACATCCTCACAGGTGGCTCCTGCACAGGCACAAGCACCGTTGACACCCCCTCCAAAACAGCGGCTGGCCCAAGACCACACTACCCCTGTCCCCAGCCCCAGGGTAGGCTCAGGGCTTCCCCAACACCTTGGGGCAGCCCAGGTAGGGCTGTCTCCTCCATCCCAGGTACCCCATGACCTCAGACCCCCCATGAATCCATTAAGCCCTGTCACTCTGGGTTGCATTAAAGCACCGCACACTTCCTTTGGCAGGGAAGTGCTGTTTGGGGTGTCTTTATGCCTTTGCACTCCCCCCCCAACCCTCTCAGCCGCTTTTCCTGTTTACATCCAGCCAAGGGACACGTTCCCTCCAAACCCTTATCTTCCCTGTCAGCCAGTATCTCCTGAACTGGCCTTTGCTATTTTCCAGAGCCTTCCCCTCCCCGCCTGCCCTGTCCTGGTCCCCCCCAGGGGTTTCTATGGCCACTGCCGAGGGCAGGAAACGGCTCATGGCTTCCTGCAATTGTGCATCGAGCTGCCGCTCTGCGCGAGCGGAAGCAAGAGGCCAGCAAACAGGAATTGGCTCAGCAGAATCCTCCAGCCCCTCGGCCTCGGCTCGATTTTTCCAGCACGAGCATCATGGCAGGAGAATGAAGCCACCAGCAGCTCTGACTCTCCCAGGGTGGTGGAGTGTGAGTGGGGAAGTCATCCAGTGCTGCTGACTCAGGTGCAGGCTGGGGCTGAGCCACCGCCTTGGTGGCCTCCAGGAGGAGGAGGAGGAGAAGGGAGGAAGCCCTGGCTGCCCCTCACCTGTGTAGGGCAGGAGGCAGTTGCAGGTGTAGCCGGCAACGTCATCGATGCACGTGCCCTGGTTCAGGCAGGGGTTGGAAGCGCATTCGTTGATGTTGGTCTGGCAGTTGGGTCCTGTGTTAAGAAAAATAGGTAAAAGTGGCTGTGAGGGAGGTGGGCTGGAAGGAGGGGGCTGAAGGTACAGTGGGAATGTGGTGACAAAGGCAATGGCCCTGACAGACTTCAGCTCTCAGCTTCAGCCAGGGGCACCCAAATTCTGCTGAAGGTCCCCAGGCTGGGTGCACTACCACATCTTATCTGATGGGGACCTTATCAGTGCTGATAAGTATCTAGAGTGGGGGACAAGAGGGTGGGACCAGACTCTTCAGTGGTGCCCAGCAACAGGACAAGGGGCAATGGGCACAAACTGAAACCCAGGAGGTTCTACCTGAAGATGAGGAAAAAATACTTTACTTTGAGGGTGACAGAGCCTTGGAACAGGCTGCCCAGAGAGGTTGGGGAGTCTCCTTCTCTGGAGAGATTCCAAACCTGCCTGGACAATGCAATGCTGGGCTCCCTGCTCTGGATGATCTAGCTGGAGCAGGGGGGTGGCATCAGATGATCACCAGAGGTCCCTTCCAATCCCCATGGGGTCGGAATCCATGAGTCCAGAATCCAACCATGATGGAATTCTCAGATCTCCTAACCAGATTTAGGGTTTCTACCATCCTCCCAGCAAAGCCTTCAGCCCATCCAGTGTCACGGGGATGCCCACCCACAGCTCCCAGCCAAGTCCCAGCATGGTGGCTGCACCCTTACCGCTGAAGCCCTCCCTGCAGGTGCAGATGTAGCCACTGGTCATGTCCTTGCAAGTGCCACCATTCATGCAGGGATTGGATTCACACTCATTGTTGTTAATGTCGCAGTTTGTCCCACTCCAGCCTGGGTCACAGTCACACCTGTAGCTTTGGGGGAAAATTGGGGTATAAAGCACCGGATTTAGTCCAACCTGGCCCTCCTGGCTACACCAGTCATCATTCACCCAGCAAACCCCAGCTCCTAATTGTTGCCCTGCAGGAAAACATCTCCTGGGACTAGCACAGAGCATGGACTGTCACTGGGGACGGCTACTTGCCCTGCCTCTAACCCCAACTTTGTTGTGTTCTTCTTTGGCTCCAGCAGCCCCCATGCCCCCCAGCCTACCCATTCAGCCCATCGTGGCATTTCCCATGGATGCAGGGGTTGCTGTTGCACTCGTTCACTTCAGACAGGCACTTGGGGTCATGGAAGCCCTCCGGGCAGAGGCAGGTGAAGCCGTTGATGCCGTCCTTGCACGTGCCCCCATTGTGGCAGGGATTGCTGGAGCACTCGTCAATGTTGATGTTGCACATGCGCCCTGGGAAAGAAAGTGGAGGGGGTGAGGAAACGTAACCCCGTAGGATGCACAGCACGGTGGGCACCCACCGGGCAGGTCCCCCTCCAGCCACCCAGGGAACGTCTGCTGGAGGCTCAAATCTCCGGGCACATGTGTGTTGGCCGTGTAGGAGCAGGCTGCCTGCCGCGTAGGGTGACTTCACGCCCCTGCATCGCCCGCCTGCTTTAATTAAAATGCGACTGGGAAGAGGCTGCGCTCTGGGCTCGTTTGGTCCAGGAGGGACTGGGGAAGGGAGTTGGTTTCAGCCTGTAACCCTACCTGCCGCGGCCAACAAAGCTGGGCTTTATTGTGGCTCCCGGCGGGCAGGAGGACAAGGGGCCGCGCGAGCAGGGAGAGGTGGGGGCCGCTCCCATCAAAGCCCTCCGCCAATTCCAGCAACGATCAAACAAACCAGTCGGACAAGGCAGCAACTTGATACCCATGGGAGTGGGCGCAGCAGGAGTCAAATTTGCGGCACCAGACACCCCTTTGATTTCAGCCTGAGCAGGGGTCGCCCTCCTGAACAAGCAAGAGTGCTGGAGGGTGCAAAACCTCCGGCAAGTGGGTCGGCAGAATCTCCCCTCACCCCAGCTGCACAGGGCACCACCAGAAGAGACATCCCAGGGCTCCCTGGTGCGAGGCTGGACCCAGACCAAGCCCCCCAGGTACGGTAGTGGCCACTACACCCCGCTCTCACCTGTGTACCCTGGCTCGCAGGTGCACTCGTAGCCATTGATCTTGTCGATGCACTTGCCGTAGTCACAGGGGCTGCTGGCGCAGTCATCCAGGTTGATCTCACAGTTGGGCCCTGGGGAGGAGAGAGGTGCCATTAGGGGGTCCCCAGCCCCTCTGATGAGGCAAAGCAAAGCCTGCCTGCCTGCCAGCACTGTCTGCTGCCGCTGCTCCGCAACAGGCAGCACCCCGGCTGGGGCGCGGCTCCTGCGAGAACCTGGCGCCGAACCGGGAGAACTTGCCCTCACCGCGGACGCCCCAGGCCAGCCCCAGCACCAGGGTGGCTGCCGGCGGTGGCCCAGGGCCAACCCGCCTGGGGATGGGACTGGGGTGCCGCGCGGCACGGCCGACCCCTGTAGAGCCCCTGGGGGGGTTCCTCCCACTCACCCGTGGTCCCTTTGAGGCAGAGGCAGTTGTAGGCGTTGTTCCTGTCCTGGCAGGTTCCCCCGTTTTTGCAGGGCTGGCTCTGGCACTCATTGATGTTGATATCACAGCGGTGGCCCGTGTAGCCAGGCTGGCAGAGGCAGGTGAAGGCAGCGATGCTGTCCTTGCAGGTCCCATAGTGGCACGGATCGGGGTCACACTCATCGATGTCAATCTCGCAGTGAGCACCTGAGAAACCTGTCAACCAGCAGGAGGGACATGGAGTGAGGATGAGGGATGCAGGGTCAGGATGAGGGACAATCCTTCCCACCCTGGCCAGGCATGACTCAGTGCACTGGTGTGGCTTGACCTACCCACCCACCCCATGGTGATCCGTGGGACCCCCAAGAGCGGGGCACAGGCAGGGGAGCATCCCAGTGTGCCTGTGGTGGGACCGGTCAGACCCCAGCTCATAGGCTTTGTCCCGGGGTGCACAATGACTGGCATTAAGCTGCCTCAGCTCAGGAGCGGGGCCCCGCGCTCGCCTGCGGCTCGTCCTGGAGCGCACAGGGGGGGCCGGCCGCAGGCACCCCCGAATAATAACCCACCCCCCTTTCGGCAGATCCTATTCTCCTGGCCGGCTCCCTCCCCGCCGGGTTTGGGGGTGGAGAGCCGAGGACAAAGTACAGCTTTGACTAGACCCCGCCAAGCCCACATAGCAGCTTTTCATCGGGGCTTGGCATTAGCAAGACACTAATTAGAGGCCATTCAGCTGGAAGATTTCTGGCGGGAGCTGCTCCACAAAAGAGCCACTGTTTGCCACCAGGGCTCAAGTCATCATTTTGTGCAACCGCTCCTTGGGTTTCGGTCGACGAGCCCCCGCAGCCCTGCACCTTGCGTCCCCATAGAGGCAGCTTTATTCCTTCCTTCCTGCCTTCCCCCTCGCTGCCGCCCGCCGCCGAGGCAAGGAGCACGGCGGACGGCTGCTGCGGGGCCACACCTAATGAGCACCGGGCTCATTAACACCCGGCTCTGGGGCCAGTGGATGCAGCGGGACACGACTTCCTCTGCTGACACCTGGGAAAGTGACAGTCCTGCCCCATGGGAGTCATGTCAGCAGGGACCGACCCCGTTGTGGGGGAGCTCAGGAAAACCCTCCACGGCAGGTGCTGGGGACACAGGCACTTGTTAATAATTTGGCAATGTGATTTTAAGGCACGGGAGGTGGCTTGTTCCTGCCTGGTCAGGCAGAATCCCTGGAGCCCTGCCCTGGGACACAGGGAGCCCTCCTCACCTTCGGTGCACTCGCAGCTGTAGGTGTTGGGGCCATCCACGCACTTGGCACCGTTCTTGCAGGGGGTGCTGGCGCACTCATCGATGTCGAACTGGCAGAGGTGTCCGTTGAAGCCTAGAATGGAGGGACAAGTCACGTCCCCGTGTCCCTGCTGGACTCGCCAGCCTCCCCCCACCGCCCGGCAGATCCCGCCGGGCCCCCCGCGTCCCGGCTGGGGCGCCGGGTTTCCATGGGGATGGCTGCTGGGGGCCCTGAATGCGGGGCTGCGACCCGCCATTGAGAGCATCTTATTTACATCTCTAGAGGAGCAAAGTCTCTGAACTTCAAAACCTCCTTTCACAGATTAACTGTCTCCCCATTCTCTGCTCCACCCCGTGACTTTGACACCACATTCAAAGCCGCTAGTGCGGCCCCCCCAGCTCCCAGCCCTCCTTCCCAAAGAGGGACCTTTTCAAGTGCAAAGCCATGGGGCTTAATCCTCCTTCCCCTCTCCCATGGGCCGGACCTGGAGCAGCATCGCCTGTGCGGGGCTCAACACCTCAATGGAATAGGAGAACCCCCTCAACCGAAGCACCAAGAGGTGCTCAGCTCCCTTTCCCCATTTCAGAGAACTCTGAAATTTAAGGAGCCCATTTTTGGCCCCTCATCATGCATCAAGGCTTTGTTTCCACCATGGTGGCAGTGGGATGGATGCCACATACCGGTGGGGCACTCGCAGTGGAACTCGTTGATCTTGTCGAGGCAGTTGCCATTGTGCAGGCAGGGGCTGCTGGCGCACTCGTCCGTGTTGATCTCGCAGTAAACCCCCTCGTAACCTGCAGAGAGACCCGGTGGAGGGACCATCAGCACCAGGCTGGCACAACACCAGCGATGGGCAGGCTACACCAGGGCACATTTTGTTGCTTCATCTTTACAAAGGCAGCTCAGAAGCTGTGCTGCAGATGATGGGACTCAAGCACAAGCTGCTCCGTGGTACAGAGGAAAGGCCCTGGACCCCCCTGCCTTTGGCTTGATCCAAGCCAACAAGGTCAGCCAGAGGAGTCCAGAGCAGAGCTGATGATGCTCAGCTCACGCCTCCTGTCCCTCAGCCACTGCTGGAGACCATGCAATCTTTACCAAGCTCTTTATTTTCAGTGCTGTCCCCAGGCACGTGTGGCTCCTCACCCAAACAAGCATCCAGCTCTAGCTCAGGAGCACCCAGAGCTCTCCCACCACCCCCACCAGGACCGGGGTCCGCGGGGCTGCCCACCCACCAGGCATGCAGATACACTGGAACTCTCCGATCTGGTCCAGGCAGGTGGCATCGTTCTGGCAGGGGTTGGAGAGGCACTCGTTGACATCGATCTCGCAGCGAGGGCCCGAGTAGCCCTGCAGGCACTGGCACTGGAAGGACCCCTGGGTGTTGATGCACTTCCCTGCGTGCTCACAAGGGTTGGCTCCTGCAACACACAAGCGTGGCTCTCAGAACACGCTCCTGGCCACCCGTGAGCTCCCAGTTTGCACTGGCGCTTTCTCCAGGTGCCCTTTTGCCACCCACATGAACTCAGACCCGGTGCTCACCCAGCGAGCACTCGTCCACATCCTGATTGCAGGCTGGTCCCATGTAACCCGAAGGACATGTGCAGATAGCTTTGCCGTTGACGGGGTTGGTGTCGCAGTTGGAGCCCTCGTTGCAAGGGTTGCTGATGCAGGCGTCATCAAGGTGGCACAGCAACCCTGGGCAGCAAAAGACAGATGCATGTCAACAGTGCACAAAGGTCGTGATGCACCAAAACCTCAGCTAGGAGCCAGGGGACACACGGGGAGCTGCTACCCTGTGCTGCGAGCACAGGGTGAGACGGGATGAGGCCTCACCTGTGCGGCCATGGGGACACTCGCAGTAGAAGGAGGCTACCCGGTCATGACAGGTGGCCCCGAGGAAGCAGGCGGCCATGGCACAGTCATCGATGTTCTCACTGCAGTCCTCGCCCGTCCAGCCGTTGACGCAGACGCAGTTGTAGCCGCCATGGTTGTTGTGGCAGGTGCCCCCATTCTGGCAGGCGTTGGGCATCAGCTGGCACTCATCCACGTCCTCGGTGCAGTACTGACCTGCCAGGGGAGAGGGCACCTGCATGAGGCTGGTGCTGCACAGCTCCTGCAGTCTCCATGAGCATCGCTATGAAGCAGGATAGCTCTCCCCACCTGGTCCCCGGCACCCTCCAAAGCAGGTTCTGTCCTCCCAGCCCAGCCCCGTGCCACTCTTGCTGTCATCAGCGTTACCTGTCCACTCGGGTGGGCACTGGCAGTTGTAAGTGTTGACGCCATCCACACAGGTACCCCCGTTCTTGCAGTTGTTGCCTGGACAGTCGTTGATGTTCTCCTCACAGTTCTGTCCCGTAAACCCTGCACAGAGGAGACATCTGCCATGATGCTGACCGACCAACCCACCATTATCAGGTGCTGAGCATGTGCCGGGTGCTCCCAGCATGGCTTTGAAGCCAGCTGCAGAGTTTCATCCCCCGCCCTGTCCCGTCTCTGCCAGGGCTTGGTTCTGCCGTGCAGATTTCCCGCCCGGGCGCCATCGCCAGAGCCAGGCAAGCAGTGGCAGCTTCCTCGGCACAGGGCAGACGGGGCGTCCCCGGCGTGGGGCTCGCCTGCCAAAGCCCCCGGCTCTGGAGACGCTCGCCCCGAGCGGCAGAGGATCCGGCTCCACAGCAAGCCAGGATGAACCGGGGCTGCTCCCACGAAAGCTTGCGGCACCCAGTGCTGAATCATCAGCTTTTAATTCTACATGTAAAAAGCCTCATCAAGCAGCACTTCCCCCGGAGGGGGATCTGTGATCCTGGCAGGAGGAACGGCCGCCCCACGCAGTGCCGTGCTCATCCCAGCCTGGCTCTCGTGTGGTGAGCCTGGGCTTGGGTTATCGGCTCCACCTGACAGCGCAGCACGGATGGAAACCATACCACCCCCAGCCTCTCCCCACGGCGACTGCAGCAGGAAAGAAATGGCCAGGCCCTTCTCAGGGCACCTGCCAAGCCACCCTGGCCCCCTCCAACTGCCACTTGGGTTAAGAGCTGCATTCACTGTAAGACCCCCAGAACTCCAGCCACAGTCAGGCATCAGCTTTCCCAGCCCACCCAGGCGTTTGCGGTCGGGTTGGTGACGCCAGCCCATGGGGCCGGTGTGCACCTGCAGCTCCCCCAAACTCCCCAAGGCGTTCTGCAGGTCTGGACCAGGCTGCTCACCATGTCACCTCCATGGGAAGGGACCAGGTGCCCAGGCTCATCCTCTGCAGGACCCCAGACCTGTCCCATTTGGAGGCTTTCCCCTTGCTCGCTGCGTTTTCCTCTCCCCTGTAGCCTCAGCCCCATCGTGCAAGGAGCAGCAACAGCTATTTACGATTGCTGGGAGGAGTCCAAAGCAGATAACGTTGATTTGTGCCTCATTTTTAAGCAGCTGGGCTGAGACTGAACAGCAATAACTGGAAATGTCCTAGATACCAGGATTAACTCATTTTGAACCATCCGAATGAGTAATTAGTACTGCAATTACTTTAAACTCAGGGTTACATTCTACAGCGATGGCACGATAAAACAGCCGAGATTACTCTAACTTGAAGAAACCCGGTACGGCCAGGCCTCTCCGGGAATGAAAAGGGGACATTGTTTCAGGTCTGCTGCGCTGCATACCAGCGTATCAATCACCCTCTTATCATGAGAAACAGCCCCCCTGTCCCTCCTGCCTCCACCCGCAGCTGATGCAGCTCCTGCAGCGAGCCACGCCGGATGGCGGAGGTGCCGAAGGACCCCCCCCACCAACACCTCATCCCCCCAGAGCAGGAGCCGGCCCATGGCAGGCAAACCAGCTCGTGCAGCATGCAAATCTCCTGGAAGCAGCCCACGAAGCCACAGCTGGGTGTGAATGTGCCGATTCCCCCACAACAGGGATGCTCCTCCAGGGCCATACCTCACCCTGATGTGCCCAACGCTTGGGATGCTTCAGGGAAAGTGCCTCATCAGCAGAACGGGAGGGCAGGGCCGGTGCCGCTCCTCCTGCCCCCTCCACCTGCCCGCCCCTCTGGTGATGCTGCTCTGCTGGGCCACAACTCAGAGCCAGAACATCACCCTGAGAGCTCCCAGCTCCACCAGCTTACCCCAGAAGGAAAGGCTTCCTTCCCCAGCACTGCTTGCCTGGTCAGAGGGCAAGCAAGAGATCCTGCAGGGTACTGCGTATTTTGGATGGTTAGTGAGTCTCCGGAGTTACTGCAGCCACCAAAAGCTTTGGGATGGGGATTGAACCTCTGAGCCTGTGTTGGACATCAAGACAAGATCCCCCATGGGAATCACACATCTGGCCCCAGCACCAGGCCAGGCTGCCAGCAGGATGTGGGTATGTCTGTGCCCACTGGGAGATCTTAGGAGGAAAGGCTGAGAGCCCTGGGGCTGTTCAGCCTGGAAAAGAGCAGCCTGAGAGGGGAGCTGAGCAATGTTGCTTACCAGCTAAAGGGCCCACAGGGAACAAGAGGAAGGGACCAGACTCTTTTCAGTGGTTCCCAGCAACTGGACAAAGGGCAATGGGCACAAATGGGAACCCAGGAGGTTCCATCTGAACAGGAGGAAAAACTTATGCAAGGGTGTCAGAGCCTGGCCCAGGCTGCCCAGAGAGGTTGTGGAGTCTCCTTCTCTGGAGAGATTCCAAACCCACTTGGACACTGTGATGCTGGGCCCCCTGCTCTGGGTGACCCTGCTGGAGCAGGGGGGTTGGATGAGATATCTTCAGAGGTCCCTTCCAACCCTTACCATACTGGGATTTTGTGATGGTGAGGTAGGAGGCTGGAGCTCCCCACAGCAACGCCAAACAGGGTGCAGAGCAGAGGAGCCTCCTACCCCTAATTCTGCCCCAGCCCCTGCGGGACTACAGGCAACCAGAGGAGATCAAAGCAATCCCATGAGAGACTTCTCAGGCAGCTTAGTGCTGCCCACAGCTTCCTTCCAAGGAAGAGGGCGGATGCATCCCCTCCACACTGGCCGCAGCCAGCCAGCATGGCTGGCTCGGGTGAGAAACAGCGCTTGCCCTCTGGCAAACAGAGCCTGGTCTGAGCATGGCTCTGGGCTCTGCCAGCAGGAAACTCCACTATTTCATTTCTCCAGCCCGCACAGTGATGAGTGGAATATGGGGCTGTGCTCAGCTCCTTCCGCTCCCGGTCCTGACCGCGCTGCAGACCGCTGCCTGAGGGCAGAAGCGAAAGGGCTTGCTGGGGTCAGGGGGCCCTTTCACAGCTGCTTCTCTTTCCTCCGGCATGCAGGGTGCTGAGCTCTTCTGGAGGGTGCTGCGCTCCTATGTACAGTACTGAGCTCCTGGGACAGCCCCCGCTGGGCCCCCTCCTTCATTTCAGAGGCTTTAATTCAGCTGGGCTGCTCCAGCGCTTGCCAGATGGAGCAGCAGTGAGCACGGAGAGGGTCTCCCTTCCCCAACTCCATTTGCACTCGGAAACTTTCCAAAATAGCTATTCCGGGCTAATTATTCCATTCTGGAAGTGGATTAAGCTAAAGCGGAAAAAGGCACTCTTATTCTGGAATATGAGCATCCGCACAGGGGCCTCTGCTGAAGCAGTTGTTTTGGAGGAGCTATTTCGGTGAATAACCAAGTATAAAAAGCCCCCAGATGACCTCTCCTCTTTGGGCAACGTCTTCCCAAACGCACGCGGCGCAACGAGCCCACAGCCCCTCATTTTTGTCCCTCCCAGAGCTGTAACTCAGGCAATACTCATTCAGAGGGGGAAAAGAGGCTGCCAGGGGGTCCCCTACCCCCATCCCCCCCCTCCTCGAAGGCAGCTCCCACCTGGCAGGCACGTGCAGTCATAGGTAGTGTCTCCGATCTGGCGGCAGGTCCCACCGTTCTGGCAGGGCGAGGGGTTGCAGGGCACGTAGAGGTGCTCGCAGTTCTGCCCGGTGAACGCCGGCTTGCAGGAGCACTGGTAGGTGCCCACCTCGTTGGTGCAGCTCCCGCCGTTCTTGCAGACGGGCGGTGCGATGTTGCACTCGTTGACGTCCTGCTTGCAGTTGGCCCCGTGGAAGCCGGAGGTGCAGCGGCAGATGTAGTGGGCTTCGAAGGGGACGCACTGACCCCCATTGGCGCAGGGGTTGGAGGCACAGGGGTCAGCCTGCTGGCAGGTTTTGCCTGAGGAAGGCAGGGAGAGAGGATGAGGGTACAAAACACAGCTCAGGCTTTTAGTGGGAGCAGATCTTTGCTCTGGGACTGGGCTCACAGGGGTTGCAACTAATTCCCCCATCTCTGCCCCCGTAAAACCCTTATCTGTGCAGGAGCCTTGCAGCTCACCCAGCCAGGGACCCTTGCCCTCCCCAGGCTGGGTTTGCAGACCGCTCCCCCACATCTTCCCAGCACTCGAGGGTGCTGAATCCAGAGGCAGCATCTTTCTCCATTCATGGGGGCTTTCCAGTAGCAACCCCTGCAACACATTGTCCCTCTCCCTCTACCCTGGCCAGGTGATGATATCCCCACGCCATGTGGTGGCATCACCTCACCTGACCACCCCGGCGGGCAGCGGCACTTGTACTCGCTGAGTGTCAGCAGTTCGCAGGTCCCCCCATTGCGGCAGGGGTTGCTGAGGCAGACGTTGTCGCGGGGTGTCAGGCACAGCTCATCGGTGAAGCCCAGGCGGCACGTGCAGGTGTAGTCTACAGTGCTGCCGCGCACAACCGGCGTGCAGGTGCCGGCGTTCTTGCAGGGGGAGCTCAGGCAGGGGTTGGGCAGCTGGCACCGCTCGCCCACGTAGGCACTGCTACACCTGGAAAGGGCAAGAAGCATCATCAGTGGGATCGGTCCTGAGGGGCTGGAGGGCACCCGGACGCCCCAAGGAGCAGCTCCGGGAGCACCTCCCCCTGTAGCCGACCCCACAGTGCACCCCGGCACAGCGGGTTTGGCAATCGCAAGGCTTCGCCCCGGCCGCTCTGGGCTGAGAAGAGGAAGATGAAAGAGGTGCCGGGAACAAAGGCGTCCCCCATCAAGGGGCCTGCACTGACTTGCAAAACCACAGCCTCCAGCACTGACGTCCTGCTTCTCAGAGCAATCTGCTTGAGTTTGCCCCCTGCCCCCCCTTTGCTGAAGAGGAAACCAAGGCACAAGGGGGGAACGTGGTGGAGCCAGGAGGGACACCCCCATACCCACAACCAAAGCAGGGCACCTAAAGACCCCAGGGAGAACACCCACAGTGGCCTGTGGGGCCAAGGAGCATAGGGACAGCCCTGTGCCCCTGCCTGTCCCTTCCTGCACCAGGGTCCCTGCTCCACCAGGGACATTTTTATCCTCCTTCCATCCTAAGAAATCACTCAAACATGGGCTCAGCATTGCCTGGTAGCAGGTAGGACATGTTCCTGTTCCTTGCAGGAGACCTTTCCTGAAGATAATCTCTGCACAAGGAGGGACAAGTGGCCCCAGCTGATGCATCCTTCTGCGTGGGGGGCCCTGAGAAAAGGCCCCTTAATGCAGCCACCAGCTCAACCATCTGTCACCGTTGGCCAACAGGGCTGGAGCAACTGCCTGCTGCAGGACTGGGGCAGGCAACGGAGACAAGCCACAGGGGCAAGTGCCACCAGCCATCCTGGCAAGGCTGGGCAGGATGCAGGGCCAGCAAAGTACCGTGTGGAGCGGGGAGCTGCCCCAGGAAAGGAGGGAGGACAGAGCAAAAATATGCTCAGAGAGACTGAGGACACCTGGCATTCAAAGAAGATCCTGGGTCGAGGCCCTTCAGCACCTCCCCAGAGCAAACCCTCCCGCACAGCATCTCTGGTACCACGGCTGCAACACGAGATGCCACGCGCTCAGTCCCTGATCAGCTCTGCTCACATTACACCGCTTCCAGAGGGGGATTTTCTGCCCTGGCTGGGCTGTGCTGAGCAGCCACAGCGAGCAGGGCACAGGAGGAGCGAGATGCTGCCAGCATGCGGCCGTCCCACACCACCACGGCAATGCCACCGCAGCAGGGCAGGGCACGCTACGTTCGGCACATGCTGGGCTGCTGGCGGAGGCCTCAGGAGCAGAAATAAATTGGGGGGTGGCTGCACGAACTGTTGCAAGCTCGGGTAAGGCAACTGCTGCTGAATGGAGGTGATGGCTGGGCAAGATGATGGCACCTGGGCACTGGGGGACTCTGGTTCCCACTGTGCTTTGGCAGGTCAAGGCTCAGGGCACTCAGTGCTACCTGAGTGGGTGGAATCCTGTGTCCCGTGGCAGGCAGCCCCCCTGGGGTGAGCAGGGAGGGTCCTGGGGAGCGCTGCATCCCCACCAGCCTGCAAACCCTAAAACAAGAACATGGGGCTCCTCTGGCAAAGCACAACAGGCAAACCTCCACCCTCAGCCGGCCCCAGCCCGGAGCCATCCTGCTCTGCCGCGCTGTGCTGGAGGCAGGGCTACATTTCAGCCCCTCTCCCCCTTTCCTCTTCCCCTACTTTTTTTTTTTTTTTTTTAACCCAATTCTGATTTCATTGTTGGGGATTGTGTGAGAATTTGTCAGGATTCAGAGACATTTTGAGTTAATGAGACGGCATTATCCAGGCCAAATGAAAAAGAAAATGTGTATAATAATAAATCAGGGCATCTGCTCGGCACACAAAGGGCGGCGGGGAGCAGGTGTGCATCCTAATGAGGCAGAGCAGCTGCCGGCGCCCGCGGCCGATGCGATGCCCGGCTCGCCGGCGGCTCCGAGCCCTGGGCGCCGCGGCCGTGGGGCGACCACGACGAAGACGACGACGCTTCTGGGTGGCTGCGTCGCGGCCCCGCGCTGGGGAATGCGAGGGTTGGGGCCACGGTCGCCTTGAGAGGGGCCATTGTGCAGGGCTGGGCGGCCGGCACCGGCACGCTGTCGGCAAAGCGCTCAAGTGTGCAGTCATCTGTTAAAAGCACCACTCTTCCTCCCGCCTCCCCGCAACCACACACGCTTTTTTTCTTAAAACAATCCTCTGGGCTCTCGCGGCGGCTGGCGGACAGGGAAGCGTCACGAGATTCTCCAATGGGAGAAAAAGGCAGAAAAGAAAAAAAAAATAAAAAGCAGTAAGAGGGGGGGGAAAAAAAAAAAAAAAAAGCGATGCTGGACAAAGAGCCCCGAGGGCAGCGCGGGAACCACTGAGTACACGGGAACCACTGCGGCACTGGATTTGGCTCACGGCGTTGCTGCCATGGGCAGCCAGGACTGGGAGGAGATGCTCTGCATCCCAGGGTGAGCTGGGCAGCTGGTGGGGCTATCACTGGGATTGGGATCCCGGCACCACTGGGGCTTAAATGAGGCCAGGGTGAGGGGCGCGGAGGCGAAAGCCCTCCCACCCAATTAGTTTTCGGACCGTTTCCAATTTCAGTGCAAGCAAGTGGTGGTTTGAGCTCACGGATGGGAAGCCAGAGCAGAGCTCAGCCTGGGTATGGTTATTAGCCAGGAGGTTAATTAGTGACTGGCGTAACTCCGCTGGGGGCTGGGGCCCCTGGCAGTGCCTGGGCTGGGGGCTGCCCTGTGCCTGGTCAGGATGCCCAGCTCCACTCCAGGCTTTTGGTTCAGGAAACCCCTCAAGTTTCATGGAATTTTCAGGGTTTTTTTTTTAATGGCTTTACATTTGTTTGAAGAGCTGGTTTACAGACACAATCAGCTCAAGAAGTGAGGAGGGTGCAGTAGACACTGGGGAAGGGCTTGACACAGGCCTGCCCTGGCTAGAAGGGGCTGAGCTGGGTGCTGGGCACACATGGGCAGGCAGGGTACCCTCATGCATCACACTTCTCCCTGCACAGGGGATATTTCCAGCCACTGAGAAATGCTGGTGAAGGAATTCTCCAGGAAAACAAAGCCATACAACACAGGCACCCTTACCATACAGTAATCACTACAAACCATGAAGGATTTGCCACACGCAGAGCAGGGCTGCACAGCAGAGCCTGGCCATTCCCAAATCCCAACCACAGCTGTGGCAGGGCTGGGAACAGCTCTTGCACACCCACTGCTCGCAGCTCAGGGAGCCCTCTCAAATGCCTTCCACACTTCTTAATTCACCTCAGTTTCAAGGTTTCAGAGCAAAAGGTCTCTGACAGCAGGCAGATCACTATTGCCATCACTCACTGCTCAGCAAGAGTGTGAAACAAGGGCACTGGACTCTCCTCTGCTCACACACAGCAGCACCAGGGACATGCCCATGGGCAGCCTCGCACCCGGCAGCTTCAACACCGCTCCTGCATCATCTGTAGATGTCTCTGCACAGAAACCATGCTATTCCTGCCCACGTTTGCCACAGCAAGTCTGAGGCATGGCAGGGAAGAGCGGACCAAAGCCATGGGATGACTTTGGCCGTCTCCTCCCCACACAGGTCCCAGAGATCACTCATAGCCAGAGACTCTGGAGCTGCATTTAAAAGCCCAACAACCACAACGGCTTTAGAGAGTCCTGGCTGCCAAGAAAAGCCTAGAGACAAGCCTCACATGCAAAGCAAGAGATCAAAAACCAGGTGAGGAATAAGGCCAGCCCAAGACATAGTTATTTTTCATCTCTCCCAGGTCTGGAAAGGCTGGATTCAGCAGAGCCAGGATGGCTGCAACCTCATCATGCATCCACCTACTTCTCCAGGGGCTAAAAACCTTTCCTAAAGTTCAGCCCAGGGAGCTAAGCTCTATTTTCTGAAAAAAAAAAATAAAAATAAAAAATGCCAGTGGGTGGTGGCGTCAGGGCTCCCAGGTGAGCAGATGTGGAGGATGTGACATCCCCGCGGGCTCAGCCAGGTGAAGATCACCCTGTGGTTTTTCCTTTGGCATTTCCCAAGCGAGGGCTACCCAAACCAAACCCCAAGCAGCTTATGGAAATTAGCATAAGAGACATTAAAGCTATGCTTTAATTATAGATATATGTGTTGGCAGAGGACAGGGCGGATGCTCCAGGATCAAAACAGCTCAGAAGGGTCATTAGAAACCAGGTTTGAGGCGGTGAAAGGCAGACGAGCTCCCCGGGGTCCTGAGGAGCCTCGGTGACAGGCCCAGAGAGGCCAGTGCAGCCACGCTCCCAGCCCCACGGGTGATGCACTCTCTGTTCCCAACCCAGGCAGGAATGGCTAAAAATACCAGCATCTCTCCATTGCTTGAGCACAAAGATGAGAAACATTTCTGTTGACTCAGTAACCTGCTGAAGAGGCATCAAATGCTCCAGCTCCAACCAACCCCACCAGTTTAATGTGACAGAGGGTGATGGCATCCTGACCCCAGTGATGGTTGAGCCCTGCTCCAGTGCATGATGCTCCCTCTCCCAGCATCATGCTGGCACAAGGAGCAAGTCAGCGTGGACAGTCTCACAACTCTTCACTTCTAGGATATTTTCTACGTGACCTAACCAAGGGACTGGGGCTGTCACCGAAGCACCAGGCAGGACAGGGGACAGCAATGCAGCAGCTGATCCCCACCCCCGCAACTGGGGATGCTGCACGTGCTCCTCGCAGGTGCAAACATACTGATTTACACCCCCTGAGCATCTGGGGCTGCCATCCATCCCAGTGGCTTTTTATTTTGGGGGACAGGCAGAGTCTGGGGGCTGGATTCCCACGACACTGGGCTGCTACTCATCTTCTTCCTCCACGCTGGCCCCGGGTGAGCTCCCGCGCCCGGAGCACAAACTGCTGCGAGGGGGGAGGCGCGATTAATAATGCACCGCGCTGCCGGCCCATAAATCTCCGGCACGATTCGCAGGAGATGTGAAGGGTGATGGAGAAGGCCTTGTCCAAGGTCAGACAGCAAGTCCCAATGGACAGCATGGGAACGGGAACAGTGGCCCCAAATTCCCACCCGTCTCTCAGAGCCGAGCCCAAGCCAAATCTGGATCTGTTTGGTGTGGGCACGTGCATTTGTTGTGTCTGCCGCACATCCTTCACGAGTTACAAGCAACAGCTCCACGCTGCAGTTACTCCAGCACAGCTCCAGAAAATCTCAGCAGATCATATAACCAAAAGCATGAACGAGCCGCAGAAATACCAGAGAACCAACAAGCTCTGCAGCTGCACCGCTCCCCCAGCTTCGAACTGCACATGTCCTTGCCAGGGTGCTGGGACTTCCAGCACCCTCTCACCCCACGAGCAGCACCGGCAGAGGTGGGGTGCCCATCCCCGCACCCCATGCCGGGTGCTCGGTGCATGCGGCTCCACCGACTCTTTGTTGGCTCCCTCCCCGCTTGCAGCGCGCGAACCTTTTCCTCCAACACACCAGCAACAGGTTTTGTCCCTCTGCAGCAATGCAGGCACTGAAAGCATCCCGAGGCAGATGTTTCTGTGACCTCTGACCCAAGACTAATGTTTTCCTTTCTGCACTAAGCTGCCATCTGCCACGGCCGGCACAGATGACACCCAGGCGCTCGCTCCCGCAGCCCACCCCACCCCGGCACAGCTCCTGCATGGTGGCACAGGGGCTTTGTTCAAATTTGGGATGTGTCAGCCCTGCACAAGCACGGGGGGGTGGGCTGGGAGGGGGTCCAGAGGTGCTGGGTGCATGGGGGATGCCCTGGATGAAGGGGGGGTCAGCAGAGGCTCAGCCTCCATCACCCCACAGCTGAGAACGGCCAGGCTCACACCACCCAACACTCTTCTGCTCTGACCCAGGGTGTCCCCCAAAAGGCTGAGACTGTGGCAGGGCTGGAGGTAAAACCCACCTCAGGCTTAAAATGCATAAAATAAACCAACAAGCAAAATGAAAACCAGGTGTAAGCTGGAGCATGGGCAGTGGACATACAGGGGCTGTCCCCCATCCCCATCCCATGTGGGGCCAGGTCCAGGGGGCAGCTGCGGGAGGGGACAAGGGGCTGGCAGGGAGCCCCATCCCAGCCACTGGCCCCAGGTCCAGACTGACTCTTATCTGTGCTGCTATCACATAACCTCTTCCTCACCCTCATCTGCTGGAAGCATAAACGGCCGTGGTTGTTTTCCCCAAGGTACGAGCACCGTGGGAAAGCTGAGGAGGGGAGGCTCAGCTCTTTACTCAAACCCCATTTTGGGGCTACTTGAGGCTAATGGGGCCAGAAGAGTCACCACTGGGGACTGGGAGCAGGAGCAAAGCCAGGCCCCCACCTCAACACCCATCCCCAGGCACAGGCTGATCTGGAGATGCCGCTCTCTGCTCTATGGTACCTGTGACCCAGAGCAGCCGTCCCTGCACCCCAGAGCCCCCAGAAGAGCCACCCCAGCACAGAGGTGGTTCAGAAACCACCACTGTAACCTTGCATGGTGCAGAGTCCCCACCAAGGGAGCCTTTTGCACCAGCAAATGTGCTGTGTGACCAAGCAGATGTCTGTGCCAGTGTGGTCTGGACCCTATGGAGCAAAGCAAGCGACCAAACATGAGCAGGACACTCAGACTTCACATGTTTGCTGGAAATAGCTGAGAGAAGGAGAAATAAGCAGTAAGAAGAGTCTCCCTCAGCTGCACACAGGACCCCAGCTGCTGCACACTTGCTCCTAGACACAAAGCAGTGACACCACCCTACCCCATCATCCCCACACCCCTTGGGGTAACCGTCATCCCTGGGCTTACGAACGGGAACCACAACTGCCTGCTCTGCCACCCTCCCCTGGGCAGCCCCAGCAGCTGCAGACCCTGCACATTAAGCTCGCTTTCCATCCACGCACAAGAGTCACTTTTCCAGTTGTGCCAGTGGCTTCCCACTTGGCACAGCCTGGCAGCAACACCCCAGCTTTCTCCTGAAGTCACTCCCTTCCCCCTAAGATGTGTTTGCTGGGTGCCAGCCCAGAGGGCCCTGACCTCCCCCAGCTCCAATCTGACCAGAGAAAGCGCCAGTGCTCAGGGATACATCTCCATGTCACTGAGATCTGCATCTTACTCCATCTTCCCATCCCACCCATTCCCATGAGCCCCTCTGACATTCCTGTGGGAGCACCGCCCGGGACCGCAGCTGCGTACGATGCCTACGGGCTGGCCTCCCCACGGGGTCAGCCCGCCTCGGACGCACCCTGCTGAGCACAGGAGCACACTCCAGAGCCAGGGCAAAGCCTGGAAAACAGTATGGCTGGGAAAAGAGAGCTCAGCACCCTGTGCTCTGGTCCCATCTCCTGCTCAGCTCCTGCCCTGGCACAGCCACCCTGCTCGGGGTAACGCTGAACCCCTTGAGGCAGCAGAAAGAAGATGGGTGCAGAGGAACGCTTTTGAACACTGCCCTGACCTCCCTGGGGCATGTGGAGCTGTGGATGCTCTGTCCAGCCCTAGAAGCCAGGAGCTGGGGATGCCACTCGAGCCCCCTCCCAGCAGCAGGCACAGCCGAGCTCACAGCACCTCACCTGCAGCTTCACTCTGTGGTTTCCTTAACACGTCCATTAAGAAACCAAAGGCTTCACCACAGCTCCCGGGAGAGCCAAGGCAGAGCTGGCCAGCTCCCCTTGCTCACACAGGGCACCCCAAAGCTTCTACCAGCCCAACAGCCCCACAAACACCTCCGGCAGCCACGCTGCACCAAAACCCAGTGTTAGACCAAACCAGTGGTTTTTTATGAAGTCCCATCTAGGTCCTGCTTTATTAAACACTCTGGGACACCAGCCTGGGAAAAAAACAGAGTTTCACACAGGGAGGGTGGTTGGCAAAGCAGCAGGTTACTTCAAGTGACACCAGGTTAATAAAGCAAGAGCAGATCCCCAGTCTTGTTTAATTAAAAAAAAGCAAACTGCAATCCAAAGTCTTTGATGTGTTTGGGGTTTTTTGTTTTGGTTTTTTTTTTTTTGGTTCCACTTCATTTTTGACCTAGCCCAAGCCATTTAATTGAGATTTTAAGACCCAGACTTTCATCTGGAAAGAAACTAAAGGAATTCCCAAAGCTCCTGGACAGAAGTGGGGAAAAACCTGCTAGAGCCCTGTTCCTCCTACCAGCGTGAAGGGGAGAGGGGAAAAAAAATAAATAAAAAAGCTTTGTTTCTTACGCAGACATTAGTCAGGACGGTTTGGGAATCAAAGTTCCCATTGTAATGAAAAACAATATAATCCCATCACTAAGCAAAGTGGCCGCAGCTACCTGGGAAGGAGCTGCCTTTCAATGAAGCTTCATTCACAATAAACATGAAAGATGTCGAAGGAAGAGACCAAGACAAAACTCGCCTCATTCCCACCCTCAACAATGGCTGCTACGAAATACTTTCCCCCCACCCCCCTGGTTGATGTTTTTTATATCCTCTGCCGGTGTAAATCCGCACAGCCCATTGTTCGTGGGACTGGGCTGCCCAGCGTTGCTCTCCCTGCTCAGCCCCAGCCCTGCTCCTTCTCTTGGAGGAACCTATTTTGGGGCAACCGTGAGGGATGTGCTTCCAGCAGAGGATCCCTGGGGAACACTCCCTGGGCTGAGCCCGGTAGGTGGTCCTGGAACAGGTCCTCAAGCAGGTGCCCATACTGGTGACTGGTGTTAAACACCATTAAGTTACCCAGCTCTGCTTATTGCGTTCAAGAGCACCCGCAGCAAATGCTCCCCGCTTTGATTTTTCATTTGTAAATGTCTTCCCTTTATGTTTTATTCTCTAAGCTAGAAGAAAGTCAGAATTTGGGGGAGATGAGAAATTTCTACCTCCCCTGGCCACCTGCCAGCCCAGCATGGCTGGTGCCCAAGGCCACTCTCTCTTACCCATCCTTTTTGGGGTAAATGCCCATTTTGACCCACTCTGGCCAGAGTGCTGCCCACACTTGCTGCCTGTGCAAGGCGAATTCATGCTGCCTGGCTCTCAGGAGCTCTGGCACACACTGAGATGTCACCATCTCATTACGTGATGATGAACTCTTTTTTTTTTTTTTTTTTTCCCCCTTTTCCCCCTCAAAGCAAGTTTTGGCTAAACACAGCACTGCTGGAGAGCCAAATATGGAAAACTCCCACCCGGGACACGCGTGACCCCACCATCCCACTCGTCTAATCCTGAACATAAAACCTGAGATTAGGATCTGAACAGCCACCAAGAGTTTAAACAAGCTATATTTAGCTCTGATATTTATAAACAGGAGGAGAGGGGGTTTTGCAGAGCGCACGGGTGCCCCTGCGGCACAAACCCTACCGAAAACCAGAGCAACTTGCACCAGGGCTCTTTCGGTGAGACAGTGAGAGGGCAAAGATGGCAATGGCTGGACAGTGATGGATCCAGCTCCTCTCAGCCTCACAGCCACAAAGCTGCTGGTTGCTCTTCGCAAGCAAAGCAAAGCTCCTTCAGATAGTTATTAGTGATGAGAAACTCGCCCCCTCACCCCCTTGGAAACCATGGCCTGAGGGATGTAAAGCACCTCTGAGCTGGCGGGTATCTGCTCCTGGGATCTGCATCCCAGGATTTCTGTCACTGACGAGTTTAGCCAGGGAAACGGCGAGGGAGGGAGGGAAGACTCTGCCTCCGACACCTTTTGCCAGCAGAAATCCCTGTGTCAACATGACGCCCTTGCGGAGGGAGCGGGGACAATGGTGGCGGCTCTGCCCCCCGGCCGCAGCCTGCATTCCTGCCCCCTCCCCTGGAAACCCCCCTTTTGTGGGGAGCAGCAGGCCCTGTGAAAGGGCCGTCTGTCGCCCTGCCTTTTGACTCGGAGGTCTGTGTCTAACATTTTAATAGGGGCTGGGGGACTCCCTCCCCCCCTCCCAGGCTGCTCCTTTACAGGGTCGCTCTCCCAGTCCGCCCCAAAGCTGGCGCGCGGGGCTCCGGCTGCGGTGGGCAGCGGGTGCGAAGGGTGGGAGCCAGTGGTGCTGCACATCCCCATAGCCACAGCCACATTCCTCCACTCGCCCCAGGAGGAGCCATTCGATGGGTTCACCAGCCATGAGCGGCTTCGGAAGGGTCTTTTTCTGATCCTCCCCATGTGAGGATGCACTGTGGGGTGGAAGCACTGGGGATGTGCTCTTCTCCACGGCTGCTCATCCACAGCAGAGAATTTCCATCTTAAAATAAACTACTGCACAGTCAGAAACACTCAGGCCACTGGGAAGTGATGCTGGTGGGGAGTGGGAGGACCTCAGCATCCCCATTGCCCTGCTGATGCCAGCTCTCAGCATGAGGACATGGGACAGAGCAGCTGATAAGGTGAAGACTCTCCTTTGGTTGCTCCTCTTGGGGACAGTCGTGGTGGACACAGGTAGCGTCACATCACGCCAGGAGCCACGGAGGAGAATGAGGAGGAATTGGCAGAAGGAGGCAAGGCTCAGCCCTTGCAACAGCCTGGAACTGATCCTGCCCTGGTCCAAGCAAAGTCTGGCCCTGCCACTCTCAGCCCCACTGACTTTGGATCCAGCCCAAAGCAACAGGTTCCACAGCCCATCGGTGCTCCGGCCGGCACCCAGCCCGCCCAGCCCACCGCCCGCCTCCCCGCAGCGTGCCCCTCCGATGGAATAAGGGCAGCGTTATAGCATCATTAAAACTTAATAAATCCATTTCCCATATAACTACCATTAAAATCAGATTTTGGGGAAGGGAATTAGGGTGAAAACTTGTTAAAAGAAAACGACTTAGGCACAAATAAATTTTTGCAACTTGACTGAGCGTGAAAGTTTCCCATTAAAATGCAGCCCCGCTCCCTTTGCTGGAAATGTGCAAAAGCCCAATAACCAGGACCTAAACATTAACTGTTTAACTGACTTTTCCAATATTAACTCCAGGCTGCCGTGGGGGAAGGGGGAGACGTGACGGGTGAAAGCTTGAAGCAGACATTAATTACTGCTGGGTGAGGGAAGCTCACCCAGCGTGCACCGCCCATGTCTCACCGGTGTCACGCTCCCAGCAGCAGACACAGGGGTGGGATGTCACCAGCCGTGAGCACCACGCGAACCCCACCACGTGTGGAGTGTCAGGCAGGATGCTGCCCCATCAGCTGGACTAGGTGAGCATTGTAGGTCCCTTCCAATGGAAAAATCACAGAAGGGTAGGGGTTGGAAAGGACCTCTGGAGATCATCTCATCCACCCCCCCTGCTCCAGCAGGGTCACCCAGAGCAGGGGGCCCAGGACTGCAGTGTCCAGGCGGGTTTGGAATCTCTCCAGAGAAGGAGACTCCACAACCTCTCTGGGCAGCCTGGGCCAGGCTCCGACACCCTCACACCAAAGAATATTTTCTTTATGGCAATATTCTGTTCTGTTCTATTCAGGGGTAGAGCTCCCCATGTGGTCCAACCAAGCATCTCCCCCCCAATCCCCAACCCCTCACAAGGGCTTTAGTCATGGTCCTGACCCTGCACCTCTCACACCAAGCACTGCATTTACCAACGGGCACCTCCAGCACCTAATTCACCTCCACAGGATACGCCTGGCAGGTCTTGCTACTCCATCTTGCACCCAGACAGGTTTCAATGTTCAGATAAGCACATGGAGGAAAACTGAGGCACTAGGGCTCTCCAAGCAGGCAGATGGGACCTGCCATGATCTGGTGTCACTAAGACTTAGCAAGGTGCTACAAAGACTCTGCAACAACACGTGAAATAGATGCACGAAGAGACTCCAACTGGGGCTTCCACAAGCCCTTCAAAGACCTGGCTCTGCAACCCTGATCGGACACTGATGACACTGGTGGTGCCAAAGCGGGGCCCTGACCCTCACACATCTCTGCTCCTGCTCCCGGATGCCTCCAAGCTCAGATACCCAAGAAGCAAAACTGCAGTGTCCCCCCTCAACACCAGAGGAACATTTCTACTGCTCATTCCAGATCTTTGGGCTATATGAGTAGCTGCAGTTTTATCCCAGACCAAAGCAGGAGCAGAGCCCTGGGCTGGTGAGCGCCCAACACAACATCCAAGGCCAACCTGCTGTTCCTGATACCTCTACAGGACAACCCCAAGGAGCCCGTCACTGCAGGATGGAGTCCTTCCATGGATGGATGGACTGGGAAGACTGAGATGCCTCTTCCCTGCAGCAAATCCAGGTTTATGAGGGCATCATGAAGAAAGGCAACTTCAGGAGCCTGCAGGATTTTGGCACAGCCACTTCCAGGTGCTGGGGCTCAGAGCAGTGGGCCAAGGGCATGCAATGAGATGAAAAGACCATTCAGAAAACACCCGTAATCAAACCAAACCTTCACCTCTCTAGCCTGATAGTCTTTCTAACCCTGACCCCCAAAGCAAAGGGCTGCAGGGAGGTCAGCCCAAGACCAGTCTGGGGAGTGATGAGTGAGCAGCCCAAGTGCCCCGTTGTGCTGCCCCATCCCAGGCAGCAACAGGAGCCAGATGGACACAAAGCCACACGCCTGCAGTGAAGCAGATGGACCCCAACCACCTTTTTTTGTCCCTGGGATGGTGGCAGGACTCAACCGAGACACCACTGCAGGTCTGCCTTCCTGGCGAGGTGGCTTGAGTTCTATCCTAGAAGCTCTTCCACTCTGCAGCCCATGTACTCATGCAGTACATGGTCTAAAACTTTCACCTGGAGTTTGGCAACATGTTAACCATGGAGAAGTCTCCATTCAGATCCAGAGCTTACCAGCTCTGGGTAACTGCACCCCCAGGCTACTCCCTCGTTAAACACACTGATGCTCTATAAATTTCACATTCCACTCATGTGCACACGCCATTAACATTTGGGACACCTACCGACACGAGCAAAACAAGGGTCACCACACCTCCAGGCCTGGAAAGAGTAGGTTAATTTCCAAACAATGTTATTTTAAAACTTGCTAACAGCCTCCTGATTATGTTATCCAAGCTCTTAATTGGTGAGTAGCTTGGTCTTGCAATGACTTATCCATGTCTCCCTCATGCAACATACAATAAACCAACAAAGCCTTGGAGGTGAGACCAGGACATGTAGTATCAGCTGGAACAAACAGACATATCATGGCTTCCAGCAGGTAGCAAGACACTGAGTCAAGTGGTTGAAAGGGAAGAGATTTTGGTGGAATAAAACACATCCTGCAAGACAAGGTGAGCGACCTACAGAAGCTGTATGTGGAGCAGAGCCCCAGGCACTGCAGCACACATTTAACAGCTGCAATACCCGGGGGAGAACAGACCCCCTGACCTCAGGTAATAATGGCCACTGAGAATACCTCCTTCCCTCTGCATCCTAGGGAGCCCCTGAGCAAATTCATCTCAGCAGGCATCACCCCATCTCTCCTCCTCATCTCTGTGCTGCAGGTACAGCTGAGGGACCTACTGAGATACCTCCTCTTGAACGTGACCCATGCTGGCCCCTGCCCAAATGCAGAACAAGCCTCTGGCCATCACAACTATCCAAGCCATGAGAAAAGTCAAGTTGACAGGAGTCAGCGGGACCACCAGAAACAACTGATAACCATCAAGACGCCTTGCAGAGAGATGTAAACACAGATTCTTCTAGAAAAGAGCTAAAAAATTCTGCTGCTGTCCCAGTGACCTTACCAGCTGGGCTTCTAAGTTTCTCTTCCACAGGAATCTGCAACAGGTGACGCTTTTGTATTTTTAATCTACCCTTTTACCCATTTCCACCTCGGTCTTTCCGAGAATGAGATCAGACTCGAAAGAGCCATCAAGAGTTCTCAACATGGCTGAATCACCGCTCGTCTACTTCTTTAAGAGCTTCCTCTGGTTGATTGTTCAACACTCCACCCTCTTCCTCTCCAGCGCAGAGACTACATTTTTTCTTTGTTATTATTTCATGGAAATAACTTTGGGTTAAAGCACATGAGAAAAACCAAACCAGAAGGAAACTTCCGCCCATTACAATGAGATAACAATGACTGAGCAGTTGAATAACTTGAAGGGCACAGAGAGCTGCAAGGCTCAGATCAGTCCTCTGCCTTCCTGGTTGTCTCCAGAAAGAGTTTTGAGCTAAAATAATCATCTCTTCCCACTACAGTTCCCCTCTGAAGGTTTCTTCCAATGTTTCTGGCCTGCTTCCCATGGAAGCTGGTGATGGCAATGGGCACCAGCTCAGAAGCCATCGCCCCGGCTGAACTGCAGCGCTGCGCTGATTCATAAACAGAGGAAGTACTTTAGCAAACTGACTTTTCCCCCTTTTTAGCACAAGTCCAGTGATTCATTTAACTTATTCTTTTCCTTTGCCATCTCTTTTGCTTCTCTGGGCCAGAGTCTGACAACTGGAAGACGCAGCTCCTCTGACTTTAACAGTGAAAGGCTGGTGGAGCAGGGTTTGAAGCTCAGCCCCCTTTCATGCCATCTGCTTTTAACTAGCAGAGCAAGGGAGGTCCTGGGAATAAACATCACATGGCACAGCAAGCTAAAATCAGCTCTACTCGTTGCAGGGATGCCAGTCAAAACTATGGTTATCCAAGAGTCTAATTAGGAGCTATCACTAGAAGTAAAAATGACCTTTTGGAAAACCATCTCATTTTGTCTGGGAAAATGCCTTAAGTCAAAGGCAAGTGCCTTTTCTGGAAAGCCACAGCTCCCCAGCACCGTGAAACCAGACAGCAAACACCGCGCCAGCCACCGTCTGCAGACCGGACCTTGTAAAGCTCCACATCTGACCCAAGCTCTACGCGTGGGACAGAAACACCCCCCGCCTTCGGCCGGGGTCCGTGCAAGACACACGAAACTCTGCTGCTGCTCTTCCAGCACTGAAAGACCCGGCCACCCCTGCCAAGATGGAAAGCAGCTCCAAAGGCAGCTTAATTAGGCCGCTTCTGTCGCAAGCCCTCCAACCGATCAAATGCTCGGCCCCCTCCATTCAATTACAGCCCTGCGTGCCCCGGACTGCCTGGCAAAGGGACAAGCAAGATAAGGCACCTGGAGTTTTACACACTATCGCTGTAAAATAATAAAGGCAGAGATTGCTCCTCGTCTCGCACCAGCAATTCCCTTTCCGTCACGGGGCTGATAACTCAGGTTTGGAGTTATCGGAGTCGTCTTCACGTAACCCAACGAGCTCTCTCCCGCCACAAACGCCGGGACGCTCGTCCGCTGGAGCAGTGTCTCCCTCGTACACTCTTTATTTCACTCCACTTTCTAATTGGATTTGTGGGGGCAGCACAATGGGGCTTTATGGCCAAACTTTGTTAAGTGCCAGGGCCGAGCGGAGATGTGGCCAGCAGCCAAAATGGTGCATTTCACGCAGGCGCCAAAGGGCAGTGCCAAGCTTTTCTGCGTCTGGTATCTGTGTTCTTGGCTCTGCTTTGTTTAAGACGCTTGGAAGCAAAACTCCTCGTAAAGAGATATTCAAACAAGTGAAAAAAACCCCAGGATTTTGTGAGCTGCTATCAGATACCTTGGAAATCTGCACCTCTTCGAGTCTGGCAGTACCTTTAACATCTGCTCCCATCACCCACGGAGCGTACCCTGATGGTGCAAGTGCTTTGACACACTTGAGAGCACACACCTTGGTTTCCTACAGAATTAATTTGCACACACGCATGAAGCCATCCCAGCGTCTGCAGCCAAGAGAGAGGCAGTTATTCACAGCTAGCAACAACCAAGTTCTTTAAAGTTAACTTTTTCTCTTACAAGAAAAAAAAAAACACAACACCCACCCTGAGCCTACTTTGGAGGCTTCTCCTCCAAATAGAGCTCATACACATCAGATCTAATTAGATTCCATCACCATCTGCACATGAAATGTAAATCAGGAGTTGCAGAGACTTAAGGAAAAAAGGGAAGAATGACCACAAGGAAAAGGAGGGGTGTAAGGTTGGGGAGGGGGTGGAGGGTTGGGCATTCTGGGAAGCCATACATGATTAGTCACACAGCATTAATCTGCCTCCCTTAACAATAGCTGCCGAATTTCGACCGAATCCCAGCTGTCGCTCTTTGAATGAAAGAAAACAAGATTTAGAGCGTCAAGCGTTGGTAAGGGCTTCTGTGCAAAAAAAAGTGGCGTGCATTCATTAGTGGCTCACAAAGGGACCCAGCCTTTGTCCATTAAATTGCTCATGTGCCTGATTGATTTGCTGATTTATTTGCACCAAAGGGTTGGGGGGCTCAGCTTGGAGAAGGAGGCGGGAGGTGCCCGGCTACTGGGCAGAGTAACGGCACCCAGGCGGATTTGCAAAAAAGCAACACGCATTGTCAAGGGAAACTGCCATTCAACAGGTTGGGATTGGAAATGCCTTCAGGTTCCTCCGCCAAGGACTTCCTATTTGGAAATTTGGGGTGGGTGGGAACGTCTCCCCGCCTGCTCTGGGCTCAGGCCGTGTTCAACAGGCAGAGGGGAAATCTGGCCGGAAAACAGAGCCTTGCCCATTCACATTTCTTTTATGGAATAGTTTTAAAAAGGGAGCTGGAGTCTTATTCATTTCTCTTGGTTATTGTTCCCTGGGAGCCTGGAGTGAATCGGCCATCGCTGCGGTGGGTCGGTTGGTCCTTCAAAGAGTCCCAACGCTTTACACATCCGTTTCTCCACAATCGGCTTGGAGAAAGCTACTGCCCGGGTGCCAGGTCCCGCCAGGAACGCCAGGCTGGACAGCAGCTCAGCACTGGCAGGGCTGCAGGAGGAGGTGGCCCTGCTCCCCCACCTGCCCCAACCAATATCCTCCAGACCCACGGACACCAATGGGGGCAGACTCCATCAGACAGAGCCACGCCATGGAACTTCTCTTGAACGTTTATTGGAGATGTACTGGACGCCGCACCACGAACTGCCAGGGCGCAAGGGACTGAAAGGCAACGCTTCAGGGCCAGGAGGGAGTAGCTGGAAGACAGACAGACAGCCAGACAGCCTCCCTCCCTGCCCGACGGTCCAACAAGCACTGTGGGCTGGCCCTACCTCCTGCTCCATCAGCAGGGCAGTCTGCATAGGTTAACACCAGCAAAACATGGCCCTTTGCCCATGTTTTTCCACCCAGCTAGGAACAAAGCCTGATCCTGCCAAACTCGCGGCGACTCCTACACAAGCAGGTTATTCTTGCCACTCAAGGAAAGAAAACGCATCTCGCCCTATTAAATCCAGGGCCTTCAAAGCAAAATCAACATGCATGTCAATACTTTGGTCAGGGGAGATGAAAATCCTCTGGCTCCTCCATACTTACTGGCACACCTCCGTCCCGTTGAGAAAAGTTTCACACTTGCCCCCGTTGAGGCAGGATTCGGCAAGCTGCGTGCACCGTAAACCTGCAAACAGAAGGAGAGAGTCAGCCACAGCGCAGGCCCTGGGTGGCAGTGGGGTGGGGGGGCTGCATCCCTGGACTGGGGATGGGCTCACCGAGACCCCCTGTGCAGCCCAGTGAGATGGGGGCTGCAGCACCCAGCAGCCCCCACCCCACAGGGTGATGGAGGCAGGCAGGGACCGCGTGGCCTCAGCGCTGAAAGGCTCACCTAAAAATAAACTCAGGGTGGGCTTGAGGATAGGCTCTGCCTTCTCCTCCATCAGAAGGGCTGACAGAGAGAAACCCCAGATCAGGCCCTTGAGTGACAAATGCCATTTGGGAAAAACCATCTGCCCAAGGGCCCATTAGTTACCATGATCTCGGTAACAAAATGAGTCGCCCATCACAACTTGTTATGAGTAAAGGTTTCATTGTCTGGCCCTCAGAGCCAAATTCTGCACAGTTACCACAGCAACTTGCTGAAAGTACCAGAATCACTTCCAATTTCCACCCCAGCTCGCTCTTTGCTTTCTCTGCCCTGCTCACTCTTCACGGTAACTGGTTCTGCGACACGCGTGTGCAGCCGGAGCAGTTTCACATTGAGCGACGACAGCTTCACACTGCCACCGCCAGAACCAAACTTCTCCCCTCGCATGGCTGAGGAGCCTCGCACACGCCAGGGACTCCCTGCACATCCCACGGGTGATGGAGTGGGCTGCCAGGGACCACTCCACCCGAGCACAGCTTTCTGAAAACTTTGCCTTCGAGGGGCTGGGCGCCAAGCACGGCTTTCAGCCTGGGCTGCCCCAGCGCAGAGCAGGGGGAAAGCAGCTGCTCCGCTGCTTTTTCTTCCCAAAATCCTCACGGGACATTCCAGCTCCGGACGAGGCTGCTCGCTCGTCCCCGGGGCGGGGGGGGTGGGAGTATCACAGGGCCCCGGGGACATCGCAGGGCCCCGGCCCCGCGGGGCGGGCAGCTGCCCGCTCCGCCCCGCATCTCCGGCCACTTTTAGGGGTCTTTTCTCCGGTCCCGACCGCTCACCTCCGACTGTCGCCCACCGCTTTGAATCGAAGCACCCGGACCCGCCCCGGGGCCGGCGCTGGGGAGGCTGCGGGGGGAGGGGGGGGGGGAACCCGGGGGGGGGCACCCGTCTGACTTTAAAGAAACAGGAAACGGGGAAAAATTTGCAAAACGGTAAAAAACTCTCGGGGAACAACAGACAGGAGAGCGGCCGCCCTGCGCGCCCCTCCGCCGGGCCCAGCCCGTCCCGAGCTCACCCAGGTCCTCGCCGCGCCCCGCTCCGCTCCGGCTGCCCGTTGTACCGAGCCCCGGTCCCTCCAGCCGCCCGCGCTACCGAGCTCCGGTCCCCCCCCGACGGCATCAAGCGCAGTTTCCCGAGGCACCCCCCCCAGTACCGATACCGAGCTCCGGTTCCCTGCGGTCCCGAGCGCCGTTCCCCCGCCACCTTCTCCGGGACACCGAGCTCTGCTCCCTCCCATGGCCCCCCAATGGCACCCGCGGTGCTCAGCCCCGCTCCGCGCACTGTTCCGGCGCCGGTTCCCCCGGCGGCGGCGAGTTCTGGTTCCCCCGCAGGAGCCGAGCCCGGTCCCCCTGCATCCCGCGGCACCGAGTCCCGGTTCCCACGGCGAACTCTGCGTCCCGAACCCCCTCCCGACAGCGCTCCACGGTGCTCGGCCAGGAGCGCGGCACACGCCGCGCCCGGCCCCGCTCTCGGCAAACTTCCTGCAGGGCGTTGAGGCGGCCGGTGCCGGGGCTCGTCGCGACGGCCCTCACCTCGCGTCAGGGCGGGTAGCAGGAGCACCATGAGGCCGGGCGCCAGGAGCCGCTCCATCCCGCTCTGCTCCCGCCGCTCACAGCCGCATAGATCCGGGGGGGCCTCGGCCGAGCCGAGCCGGTGCCGGTTCGCGCTGCCCCACCGGGAGCCCCAGACACACCGCGCCCCAGCGCCGAGCGCAGCGACTCCCAGCGCCGGCGCCTCCCGCGGCTGCTCAGCCCCGGCGGGCCGGGCCGGGCCGGGCGGG
>JANHGN010013984.1:0-11793 GCA_024605025.1 Megaceryle maxima
GTGGCCCAGAAGGCCAATCCCATCCTGGGCTGCAGCAAAAGAAGCGTGGCCAGCAGATGGAGAGAGGGGATCCTGCCACTCTACACTCTTTCAAAAGTCCCTACTGAATGAAGTCATTTAGCAGTGGTTCTAGGGCCAGTCAGGCATTCAGCTTAACAGGGTATTGCCTCTTTTTTTACCATCTGGGATCCTGGTTTTAAATCAGCTTTACCAGAGCTGTGTATTTTGCTCTTCCAGGTTGTTTAGCTGCCCTCACTGTAGGTATGACAGCAGTCAGGATTTCCCTGGGGAAGTTGATGTTGTCTGGTTGCTTTTCAGTCAAGAGGCAGAGTTGTGCCTTCCAGGTAGCCTCTTTAGGGAGATGCAGCTGTGTGGACTTAAGAGGGAAAGTTATTTGTGCTGATCACAAATGTTGTTGTGCAGAGGAGAGGTACTGGACACTCTGGCATGTAGAGAAATTCCTGAGTTACCATCTTTTCTCCAATCAACTCCATTGGTTTCAAAAAATTATTTTAGGGCTTACTTTCCCATGATCCCAACTATGGGCATTTAAGTTTTTCTTAAAGGTCCTTTACAACTGGTTACAACCAAATGAGTGGCCCCAGTGTCTAATAGAAAATCAAGTTTCGTTCCCCAGCTGTACGGGGACCGAGGGGTTGGCTGGGGACACAGAAAACTGAACATGCCCCGGTCCCCATCAGTCTGCATCAGTAGTTTCTAACATCATCTGATCAATCCCTTGCATACCCTCTTTAGGCCACTCCTTTCTGCAGTTCTTTAAGGCAGATGTAGTGAAGGGGACACACATCAAAACCAGGCCCTCAGCTCCTCCATCATCTCTGAGGAGCTTGGGCAGCTCTAAGGGAGGGCAGAGGAGATAAAACCTCAGTTCCCCTGCTGCCAGGAGAACTATCCGGAGGGGTCCTGGTTCCGGAAGGGCAGACGCTTATCTTATGGGGGTGGCTGGTTATCATTTCTTCCCTGTCTCCCTCTGCCTGACCAACCAACCAACAACTGCACGTCCTCTGTCTCTTCTGGCTCCTCTCTTGGGCTATGTCCCTTCTCACAGAACCCCTCCCGATTTTACATGCAAAGCAACATTCCACCCTCTATTTATTCCACTCTTTATTCACTCCACCCTCTCTTTATTCACTCCACCTTCTGACAAAACATCATTATCTATCAGTTTGCATTTCTTTCTAATATCATCAGAATTCCTCAACGTAAACACCAAATCCACATGCAGAATCTCATCTCATTTTTTATCTGTCTACAAAATCACATTTACTGTAAAATCGTATTATAACAGAGTTCCATTTTCTGTCCACTTCTCCTCCTCACTCAGATTATACAGTGGCCACCATTGTCAACAATATTTCTGTAATTTCTTTTTTTCTCAGGAGATCCCCACCAAATTTATTTCTGTTTTTAAGGATGCGAGGAGAAATCTTGCTAGAGGAATTTGAACCATGTTACTTTCTAGGAAGAGGGGTTTTTTTTTGCACCAGAGGTTCCAATTTTAACCAGATGAGCTCAAAAAACCAGAAAGAACTTAAAACCATGGCTTAAACAGACTTCCTAAGAAATTTTTATCAGAACCAGAGCCAGACTCTTACTCACCAAGATTTGCCACTCACAGTTTCTTAGGATATTGCAGCTTTTCAGGAGCAGCAGGTTGGCTGGTGAGAATCAAGATTGTCCCAGGTACCTCCCTGTTCTCTGAGGTACAGGTGCCCATGAAATGCTTTTCATTATCACCTGTATGACTTTGACAAAAATAAGTCTATTCTTTCAAAATAAAACGATAAGCAATAAATTACAGAGCTGAAAAGAATCCAGCTACAAGAAGCTGAAATAGCAGAAAACAGAACAAGCAAACAAACAAAACCAAACAACAACAACAACAAAAACCACCAAAAAACATAAACCCAAAAAAACACACACACACAAAAACCCCAAACCCAAACCACCAACCTTTTATATGATCAATATCCTAAAACAGGATAAAAACACACTGGGTTTTGGACATGCAACTTTTCTCCAGATGTGAAGCAGCAAACATAAAGTCAATTACAGTAATTCATTTCACTTCTACATAAAACAGTAGAATATACTTGGCATTTGCTTGCAGTTTTTCTTCTACTTTTGCAGCCATTTCAAGAATCTGGGCTGATTAGTTACAGAAGTGCTCCCTGCCAGTGGGATGCTTTAGACAGGAAGATGCAGTGCTAGTTAACAGGAGTGATGGGTTGACACACACAACTCCTAACAACCTGGCATTCCATTCAAATTACATTGCAAAAAATGGCTCTTTGTTTCCTTCCTTTCATTAACCTATAAGTATTTATTGAATAGTATCAAATTAACTGACATACAGGTAAGAAAAGTTTCCTGTGCTTTCTGGGTGCTGTTCCCCATCTCTGCTATTCTACTTACATTGTGTTTGGAAAACACAATACATCCAATCTTGTCATTACTAAAAAGTGATCAAAAAAATGCAGTGGCCACCTAAGCAAGGAGATGATCCGTTACAGTTCACTCCGTTGATTTGGATTTGCTTGAAACATTTTGATAGGCAGGCAGTAGATGTTCTGGAATACAGTGCTGCTACAGTAGTGTACTGGGAAAGCTGGCCTTCCCTAGGGCAAGCAGACAGGTTAATGATAACACGATGGTTTAACAGCAGTGGAAACAAACTTGGGTTGATCTTGACTGAAACAATAAACTTGTGAATATAGATTTCCTATTTCTGATTATTTTGTCCTGTGAATCCTGGTGGCCTATAATATTGCTTTATAACACATAATATAGGTATAGGAAATGCACGTCCTTATCCAGTTTCATGCTTAAGCTAGTCTATACATCCCACCTGGGAAATGTATACATTACAATATACAGAAGTCTTTTGGGCTAACGCAATACTAATCTAAAAAAAATCTAATCCTAAGAAGCAATTATTATGCAAGCACCTCATTAACACTGCAGGCATCAGCTTGCTCTGCAGTATTACAAGGACACCAATTTAAGAATGGGAAGCTCACAGACTGTGCAATTCTTCTCTCCCCATACCCACAGACATTATTACTTTTGGAGAACTCTGTCACAACACTGGTATAATAAATCCCTTCCCATAATAGAAAATGAACAGCACACTGCAACACTGTGTAATTCACCTTAGCACACTACGTGAAGGTCTGTAAAGTACTCTGCAAATTAAAGCTACTGCGAACATGATAGTCCACTGATGCAACACTCTCCTCTTGTTTACCTTAACCAGACTTAGCCTGTGGCTACCAAGAAGGAGACTCCCTTTTTACAAGGAGTCACATGGAAAAGACACGGGGTAAATGGTACAAGTTACTCCTGGGGAGATTCTGATTAGAGTCCAGAAGAAAATTTTTCACCATGAGAACAATTAGACACTGGAATAATCCCCCAAGGAAAGTGGTGGATCCCCCTGCACTGGACAGGTTTAAGACTCAGCTTGACAGGGTGCGGGGCCAGCTCACTGAAGCTGTTTATGTAGCTCACCTTAAAAGGCTGGACTGGATGGTTCTTGAGGCTCCTTCCAACCTGGGATTCCATGTTTCTGGGATTCTATGATTCTGGTAACTGTTGTCTGGTTGGCATCCACTCTCTCTTCTGTGGCATTCTGTGTCCTAGTAATTCAAAGAGTTTTTCAATCATTCAAAATATAAATGGCTTCCTGACCTCTTCTGTCACATATGTTGCTATAGAGATGTATCTCCTAGAGATCTATCAGCTCCTGAACAATAACTTGAAAATTAGATATTCAAGTTAACATAAAAAACCCAACACTTTGAAGCCATCTGATTCTCTCCATATCTAACCACACAACACACCTATTTTCTTGACATTTGCTAGGCATGTCCTGGATCTTTGCTTTAAAAAAAAAAAAAACAGAGTAACATTTTTTAAATTTCTTTTTTTTTGGCTTCTCTGACTAATTGCTCCTTCATTTTGTTCATTCAAATGTGTTGATTTGATATACAAACAGAAAATAAATGCCACCTTGTCCTTCCACGGTTGTTTTTTTTACCTGCACTACTAAAGTGGTAGAAGTTCTTCCTCCATTCCTAACAAGAATGGCTTTTGTCTCTGCAGGGGCTTTACAACAGCCCTTTGTTCTCAGGTATTGCAATGTGAGCAGTAAGTTAAAAGATCACTCATTATGTCTTATCAGCCAACTTGGAAGCAGTTAACATGGAACAGGGAATGTCTAATCAGTTTAGGGTTTGTTGCTTTCTTTTAAAGTAGAAATTTCAAGTAGACTTAACTAAGAATCCAGTTCAGATGTTGTAACCCTATCTTGCTAGTTAACGATTCCTTGCTTTAAAGTTTAACTGCCTGAACTTGAAATCCATGTAAGCAAATGATCCTAAATCATCACCAGGATAACAAGACCAGTGTATGGGTTTGTGTCGTTATTACGGCATTTTGTTATACTTTCTTTTCCTGAGTCGTTTTATAGACGATTTGGTGTTGAACTTGAGTGCCTTAATGTTCAGCCTACCAAAATGTGTTTGGCAGAGTTCAAGAAGACACGCTTTTGCAAAGCACTGCGGTGTTCAGGAGAGACAGCAGCGCACAGTTGCTGGTTATTCGGTAGCGTGGGAGGAGAGGGAGCCCCGGTGCCCGCAGCAGGGGGGGTCCCGACGCCCGAGCTGCTCTCACCACAGAAACCCGGCACCCTCTCCAGCGTCACAACAAAGGGGGGTCGCTCCAGCATCACCTTTAGGGACACAGAGCACGGAAGCTGTACTCGGCAACCTCCATCACCGCGGATTTACTGTCCAAGTTACCTCGTCAGGAGCATGTTCATGCGTTTCTCAGGTGGGATAGGTGCAGGACTAGGACTGGCTGTAGCCGGGATAACCAACTGAGCACCTGAGCCTGCCCCAGTTAATTTGCTCTGAGAAGTTTTGAGGGTATTCCTAGAATCATTTAGGTTGGAAAAGGCCTTTATGTGTCCAGTGAGATCTGTCACTAGTGTCTGCCCGTCAGCGACAACACTCTGTGGCACATTAACTCACGTGCCAACAGTGCAGTGACCAACAGAGAGAACAAACCATCGCTGGTGTTTAGACAGCATGGCAAAACCAGCGTGATTGAAGTTAATGAACAATTCCGGTTATTTTGAAACTACAAACAGCGCAGAAACGCGACACATTCTTAAAAACACCCAATTGTTTGCGAGCGCCTGCTGCTTTCTCTCGGCTGCCTTGAGGAGTTTGGGGTACAACCCCCGCCGCCCTGGCATCTCCTCTCCTCCCCATCACCCCGACCGCCGGCCCGCGGACGCACCAGTGCGGGTGGCCGGGGAGTCCCGGCGGCCGGGGAGTCCCGGCTTGGGCGGCCCCGCTCTGCCCCTGCCCTTCCCCCTCCCGGTGAGTGCGCTGCGTGCGGGACCCTCCGTCCCGGAGCCCCGGGAGCTCCTCTGCCGGGCATCGGCCACCGGACGCGGCAGATCCCCGGGGCTGCTCCGCGCCTCGGGCCCTTCCGCGGCCTCATCTCGACGGGAGGTCGGCGGTGCTGTCGGTAGGACCGGCCGTGCGGGGTCCCTCCTGGAAGCCCCGGGTGGGAGCGGGACCAGGAGGGGATCTCACCGGTTCCCCGCCGTCCTTCAGGGCGGCCACCGGTCCCGCTCTCTCCCGTCTCTCGTCCCACCAGCCGGCTCGCCGGGACAACTGCAGCCGCCCTCAGAAGGGCGCGACCTGCCCTTGTAACTCGGGCAAGCCCCATTCAGCCCGCGCTCCGGCGGCTGGGGCAGCGGGCGGGACGCTGCTGCTGTCAGGCAGGTGGTGCGAGAGCAGTGACGCCTTGTTCAGCAGCCCTGGAGCTGGGCATCCCGAGGGTGCTCAGCCAGGAAAAAGGTGCTGGCAGCTGCTGTCGTGCCCAGTACACCTTTGTCTGCTCTCTGCCTCTAACTGTGTTTCCGAAGCGGCTGAGAGGCAGCGGCGAGTCTCTCGTCTTTAATCTCAGGTAACACACTTGATTCTTTTTTCCAGCATCAGCAGAGTGAAGAGTTGTCCGGATACTGAAAAGGACCAAGGGAAAAACGGTAAACTTATGTTCAGGAAGTAAATTTCTTTGCTGTGAGGGTGTCAGAGCCTGGAAGAGGCTGCCCAGAGAGGCTGTGGAGTCTCCTTCTCTGGAGACTTTCCAACCCCACCTGGATCTGTTGCTGTGTGGGCTGCCCTGGGTGACCCTGCTCTGGCAGGGGGGTTGGACTCGATGAGCTCCAGAGTCCATAGCTGGCATATTACAGCTGTGTTATACTAAACAAGATTTTTCCTGAATTAACCCAATGAATGCTAATTACTTTATATGGTTGCAGAGGTGGCAATTAAAGGCAGAACTTGGGAGCTCAAGGATACCCTTCCACTCACATGGCCTCATTCTTAAATTGTGAAGATTTTGGCCTTTAAATATTGAACAGTGAACAGGAGCAACATACGGTATCTCTTTTGTGCAAGAGTTAGCATAGCTGGTATGCCAGAAACAATGTTTTCTTGTCTTATTAACAAATTATATAAAAATTTAACATCCTTCTGAACAACACAGGAAGAACAGAAGAAAAGTTCTGCATGTGGGAGTGAGGATCTTTAGCCAACTCTACCATCAAGTGGGAAACCAGCATATAACAGAGGAAATCAATTCCTGTTTGTTGGTTTTGTTTGTTTGTTTGTGTTTTAAAGGTTTATGGGTCACTTGAGGATGTCCTTTTTGGTTTCTCATTGGTTTTGTAGGACATGGAGGGGCAGGAACTGTCTTATGTGCTAATTGACTGTGTAGGAGGGAAGCATGGAGTATATGAAGACCATGCTGAATTTCTGGAGAAACATTTTCATCTCATCACCATGAAAGAATATCTGGAAAACAAGGAGTTTCTCGGAAAAAAGATCAGAGCTATTTATATGTGGTATCACAAGCCAGTTATTAATGAAGAGCTGCTCCAGGGCTTGCCTAACTTGAAGATAGTTGCAAGCTCTGGAGTGGGAATAGATCACTTGGACCTGAACCTCCTTTCTAGCTATGGTGTGAAAGTGTCCAACACTCCCTTTGTTGTTTCCACTGACACTGCAGACTTGGGGATGGCTTTGATGCTGGCATCTTCCAGGAGACTCGTGGAAGGTAATAACTGAAATGGCTTTAGTCTTTTCATAGAAAAAATAACTCCTCAAAACCTGCAGTTAGACAGTGTGTGCTGATACATAGCTAAGCTTAGAAGTAGAAATAGGGGAAAATAGAGGGATGAGGAAAATGAAGACAAATCTGTCATGTTGACAATAACTTGCACACAGTGCATACCATTTCCAAACAGGTGTATCAGCAAGGTAGGTGTGCTCCTTCTTCAAACAGCCTGAACTTCAGGCCTTCTCTCCCTCAGACCACAGCCACTTAGCTGTACTTGTTCATTGCAGTCTTGCTTCTCAAGTTTTAATAAAAGAGGATTAAAAGGAGATATTTTCAAGGAGGCTTGAAACCTGGCTTTGCCAAGGTGACATATATCTGAGTCATTATGACGAAGCTGTCCAGAAATCTGTCCACCATTCTCCACATTTCTTTTCCCTGCCAACTTTGATGTATCTGCAGATTGGCTGGGAACCATATTTTGGCCTTACTGAAGGTCTTGATGCTACCACAACTGATTCATCAGTTGCTCCATTCGGTATTTACAGTGTAGGTGACATCCAGGGCACCGCCAGTTTCACAAGCCCTGCTGATGAACCAGCATGAGTAAGAAGCTGTGTTGCCGAAGTGCATTTCAATGGGGCAATGCAGGCAGAGAGGGGTGGTGGGCAGGTGTGTGGTGCACATTGAAGGTAGGTCACTCCTTTTGCCTTATCTTCCTTGTCTGCCAAAGAGGGTCTGGATACGTTTCTATTCTAAGCAAGAAATCAATGCCACGTGTCATGCTGACAACGCAGCATTATTCACTTACTGTCCAGAAGCACAATAACATTATGTTACCGCTCCTGTGCTTCTGCCTTTTCTTATGATGGAAAGTGCAAGAAGTAGTAACCAAATGGACAAAACCTTTACCTCACATATTTCCTTCTTTTCCCTCTTCCAAGGCTGTCAGATTGCAGTCTCCCCTGACACACAGTATTTCCCTGCTGACTGGCTGGGGACCGAGATTTCTGGGGCAACCCTGGGTATTGTGGGAATGGGCACCATTGGCTACAAAGTGGCTGAGAGAGCCAAAGCTTTTGAAATGAAGATTTTGTACCACAACAGAAATCAGAGGTAAATCTGGCTGCAGCTCCATGCAAAGTTTCTTTTGTCACTGGTTTTAAATATTATGTGTACCTTACACTGCCAAACCGATCTCCTATTCTATCTCTGTCAGGATAGAACGATGTTCTCTCTGCACTGTTTTCATTAAATAGTGTTGCCAGGAAGGGGTGAGGGCCACAGTTTGTGGCTGGATTTGCCCGAAGGTCCAAATCATCAGGCAAGCTCATGGTAATGAGGCAGAGCAGAGGCCAGACTGGGGCTGACAGCCCAGAGGGGAACTGCCACCGGGTCCTGTGAAGAGAAGAAGCCCCGAGGGGCTGGACAGGGTCAGATAGGGCTGGTGGTGCCCTCAGGGCCATGACAATAAGTCACTGCTTTATTATTGTCTTTAAGCGGCAAAGTACATGCACTTGCTTCAAGATGGTCATTAATTTCCCTATTTATCCAAAAAACAAAGTCGGGAAGGGATGGGAGAGAGACATCTCACTAGTCTTCCCGTGGGTCAGGTCTCCCTAGGCCTTCCTGTCATGTTGGTGATGTTGCAATAGACTGAGGGAAGGAGAATTAGTCTGGGAGAACGTAACTCCTCCGACTTAGGTGAGGCAGGGATTGAGGCAGGGCCATCTCACTCTTTTGTAGTCAGCTGACAAAGAGCTGGCCCTGCCAGCCTGTTTGCTGTCTGCTAGATGAGGTGCATGTGCTCTTCACATGCTGTGGCTCCCATCAGGCCCATCCCATCCCCTTGTGGGAATCTGATGGGAGCTGGGCAGGAGGAGCCCCAGCCTTGTCCTGATACAGATCGAATGCACAGGCAGTCCTGCAGCGTGTGGTTTCTGTGATGTACAGATCAAGCAGACTTGTGCTGACACAAATTCCTGAAGATTTAACCCCTGCCCTGCCGTGTGAGTTTCCTTAGCAATTTTCAGATGAGTTACTTTTCAAGGGAAGGGAATTCACCTCAAACATCAGTCCTGCTTTTGGGTTGGAAGAGAATCCTGGTTTCAACCAGAAGCTCTGACACAAATGCATTTGTTTTATTATTTATTCAGTGCCTTTGTGTGATACTAATTGCTTGCTTCCCACCCCGAAAAGTATAGTACTGCAAAACTGTGTATAGCACGCTTGGTATTGTGTGGAACAGCTTAACATTTTTCTTTACTGAGTTTCAGCCAGATAGCTGGCAAAATGCTGTGCACTACATAGTGAAGAAAACAATTCAGAAACCATTTCTTTACTGGTGATTTGAACTTTTTCTTGTGGCTTATTACTGGAGTTTAATTGTGGGTTTTCCCCCTCAGAAACAAGGAAGAAGAAAGTGCCGTTGGAGCTGTTTACTGTAAGAAGATAGATGATTTGCTCCAGCAGTCAGATTTTGTGTTGCTGTCTGTGAACCTGACTCCACAGACACACAAACTGATTGGAAAGAGGGAGCTGGAGCTGATGAAACCCACTGCTACTCTCATTAACATCAGCAGAGGTAGGGTGCAGAATAAACAAAACTGCATCATGGTTTTGCTGCCATAAAAAGTCCTGACAAAGCCCAACCCTGCTATAGAGTCTGTCACTCCAGAATGTTCAGCAGATTCTCTGATCACTAGATTATTTAGATGTCCATGGTCACATCTCAGCAAAACATTTAAGCATGGCTGTAATTACGAGCGAGTCCATCCCTATATTGTTAGTGAGCTTGGGCTGTTAGAAGCCCGTGTGTATTTGTATAATCTCCTGCTTAAGCTTTTGATCTGTTCAGTGCAGTGTCGTTGCTGACATACATCAGGGTGGCACAGCCCACCCTGGTCTGGCACCGCACTGTGTTTTAGGGTGCTGTTGAAGTTCCCGACTGTCCAACTGCGATGCACATAGCCAAGCTTTCCCCTGCGCTGCCGCTGCTGCCTGGTGCACGTGGCTAACCTGGCTCCTCGCCTGCCCGCCACGACTGGAAGGGCGGTGAGAGAACAGCGCGGAATAGGAAAATAAAAGTATTGTTCTTATCGTAACCCAGGTCTGGTTATAGATCAGGATGCTTTGGTGGAAGCCCTTCAAAACAAAGTTATTAAGGCAGCTGCTCTGGATGTGACGTATCCTGAACCTTTGCCAAGGTAGGACATGTATTTAAGATAAATATAAGTGAGTCTATGCGTGTGATTCAAACTGATTGATTCAAACAAACAAGACTGGGAGCACATGAGAAGTCACAATTCTGTTAGTGCATGATGCATATGCACCAGTCCTGCTGAAACAATGTCCCCGGTCCTAGACAGACAAAATTCACACTGATTGATTTGGAGGATTTGTGCATAAAAAAAAAAAAAAAAGGTAAGCTACGCAGCAGTTTGGACTCCTCTGAGTATGCTTGGGACGTGCAATTAGGTGTTTTTTTTAATTATTATTTTAAATATTTCCCTGTCTCCCTTCAGGTGACAAAATAACTGATGAGTGCCTCGTGACTACTCAGTATTTCTTTTCCTTTCCAGGGATCACCCTTTGTTAAAGATGAAGAATGTTATAATAACTCCTCACATTGGAAGTGCCACCAAAAAGACACGCCGCCTTATGATGGAAAACATGATGGAAAGCATAAAAATGGGTCTCACAGGTCTCCCTATCCCTAATGAAGTACTACTGTAAAGTGGCCTGCACTTACTGCTAATGCCATTAGTGTTTATCCTGGTGTGAGCAAACAGGAATTTGATCACTTGATGTAATTATCTCATGTCTGTTATACAGGTGCAATGTATAATACATGAGTTTAATTTACTGAAATAGCCAGAAGTAATTCTGTGTGGAAAACTGCAGTATTTTATCATGAACTTCAATGAAAAACTTAAAGATTCCAAAGTCTTCCATCGGTGTCATTTATTTTGCTTGCATCCTCTTAAAATGGCCCATCCATGTACCACCGGATTGAAGGATCTTTAAATCATATTCTAGAGCCACCGACAAACTACGTGGCACAGCAGGTGACAGCCGACTGATGTGTTAGACCAGCTCCAGCAGCAACAGATCTTTGGGGAACAGTTCAGAAGGCCTTTGCCGGGCTGATAGAAGCACGGCGGCCAGCTTTGCTTTCCCTTCCAAGCCACCTCCTGGCTTGCCCGAGCGAGGAGCCAGTGCTCAGCTGAGCCTGCGCGGGGCTCGGCGGGCGTGTGGTGTGTGTGCGAGTTCCCCCGCAGAGGCTGCGAGTCTCGCCTCTGACCGAGGCTGGAGGGACACTCGGCCTCCGGCTTGCTGCAGGCCCGATCCGGCCCGGCCCGCCGCGCCGCGAGCGGGAGCCGGGGGCCGCCGCGGGGAGCTCCGCGCTGCCGTCCCGGGCAGGGCCGCTGCGGCAGCATGTGGGGCGGCCGGGCGGCGGCGGTGCCGCCGTGGTGCCGGGCGCTGCGCAGCTCTGCCGCCCTGGAAGGCTCCAGGAACATGTTGAGGAAAATGCTCCAGAAAAACAAGTAGGTGCGGGGGCGCCGGCTGCGCTGAGCCGGGCCGGGCCGGGCAGGGTCGGCGGGCCAGGCCTCGCTGCGCGGTGAGGCAGCCGCGGCC